>SRPX01000038.1:0-86481 GCA_018360215.1 Claviceps spartinae
TCAGTTTTCAATGTTTTGGCATACTTTGAACGATGGGTTTCATGCCAATTCGGACTGCCAATTGCAAAATTCAAACAAGACAATGAGCGCGCTGTTATTTCCGAGAAAGGCTCTACGGCATTTCAGACCTGGGCTAAGACACGTGGTATCGGACTCGAATGCACCCCTCCTTGAATCCAATGGGGGTGCAGAGAGGGCAAACCAAACTATCACGATTCACCACCAAGTCTATCGCCATGCTCAAAGGTTCGAATCTTCCGAAGAATCTATGGTCTGAAAGCACTCAAGCAGCCGCGTTTCTTTATAACATTAGCCCTAGTCAGCGTTTGAATTGGCAGTCCCCCGTTCAAGTTCTTGAGAGTTGGTTCCGCGATCACGCGCATCTTCCCATAAGATCGCCTGATGCGGATCTCAAGCCGGACTGGAGTGGGGTGTATGCGTACGGTTGTCGCGCGTATCCCGTTTCGCGGGATCACGAGGCAGATCGCAACAGAAGGGGCGACACCATCGGGCAATCACGCGAAAAACAACTCAATGTCAGGCTCTCGAGCAAGAAGGCCCAGATCGAGTAGGAACTAAGGGACTCCAAGGAAGAAACATCCCGAATCCAGAGAGAATTCGCCCTAGAGAAAAAGCGACAGAACTGTCACCTCAGGGAGTCAGGAGACCTCGAGAAAGTCGACCAGGCTACCAGTCCCAGGATGACTAGATGGATCATGACGATCCGCGCCGAGCATAAAGCCTGAAGAGCGTATATCGTAACCGGACTCAACCTCAACGAAGGCTAGTTCGTGACGGACCAATGTCACGTAGAAACCCTCGGTCTTGGCGACAAAGAGATTTGCAGCCGAAAGAAGACGAACGTTCGCCGAAAGTCGAAGCAAATGCCCACCGATAAGACGCCATTGATGTTTAACAGATGCGTGCTTACCAAGAATACAGACAACACTCTGGACATGAAGCATAAAAGTCAAGGCAAAAATCCCGCGCTCGTTGACGTATTTCCAGAGCAGAATGATACAACAATATGTCGAGCACAAGGGCGCGAGGTGCACATCTTGTCAGTACTTGGCCACTGAGGCAGCGTAGACCTTTCCAATGCCGCACAAGCACAAGATCATAGGATGGACGACATGAAGAAACTACACGGACCACGGTAAACGACTGGATTGGCAGATGAAGAACGAGGGAGGAGCCAGGCCTCAAGCACAAGCAAGCAAGCAAGCAAGCAAGCAAGTATATGTCCCTACGGCTACGCTATATGTATTTATTGACGCCTCGTTTGCGGAACAACAAAGATAGGAGTCTCTCAGATCTATCCAGGAATACCTCCCTGAGGGATCGATTCGTGTTCTTCCAAGTTCCCTGGAGCTTTGTAGTACTCCTCCTCAACGTTCTGGGTGTATTCGCAAATCGCAATGCTTCTTGAGGGGTATAAATTCGTCTTTGCCACGTTGCGTTAATCCGTGGTGCGATTCAGTCGATTTGGCTAGACGTAGCTTAAAACGCCGCTCTTTTGTAGGTCTCCTATCATAGGCTATATCCATGCATTTCAACGACCAAAGGATAACCTTCAAAAGTTCGCCTCTTCGTATATCCCCTGTCTGCGTTGCTGCTTGCATCACACATGATGACACAAAGAGCCCACTGCCAGCGTTTGATGCGCTTTAGGTACTTATATTCGCGGTATCCCCGGATCTCGTGAAGTACACAACTGTACACTCATAGAAAACTTCAACTGAAAGCAACTCGAAGATCCGTTATTCTTCCTGCTGTGCCCTTAAAGTCATGGGCTACATAATAGCCCATAGGTAGTAGTAAGTACTGCAGAGATAGCCATGGGGGAAACAGCAATGAATGACACTTATACTGCTTAACAGCCGTGTATATGCGATCCCTGTATATTCAGCTTCCTTTCCATTCCACGCGCAATCTTTTCCTATACCGTTGTCATATTTGTGAAGTACGACCAGCATTTAAACCCCACCACTTCCCTTTGTCCATACAGAGGTAAGGCCAGGAGAGGAATAATGTTCAAGATACCTACTATGTGCCTACCTATTCTAGCCAGGCTTATCCAGCACCAAGCCAGGCCAGGGAGGTATGTACACAAGAGCCCCTCTCCCCTTTATTCCGTAACCCTAAAATTGCCATTGACACAGTATGTAGGTAGACTTCCTCGCAGATGGTCCCCGTGTACGTCCTGTATCCGCCACGCCCTCCACCTCATAACAGCTGCCACAGAACGAGGACGAGGCCGGTCCCTCGCCTCAGAAACCCCCTTTTCCCTTTCTAATCCCATTACAAAGTACTAAGTAGAGTGTAGAGCACCCAAAAACGACGAGCAAAACGGATATCAAGTCAACCAAAAAGCAAAGAAGCGATAATCAGCTCCATGATCCATCATAGACGGCACAGCTCCCAAGCCAGGCAACGAGGAGACGTCTTGGATTTGTTTAACATATATATGTAAGTTATGCATGTAGATATATATATTTGTAAAAAGGGGCAACAGAACAGGTAGGGATACCTAGCAGATGAAGCTCAAGCCTTTCGATCTCTATCCTCTGTCCTCCTTCACCTCACCTCCTGTCCCAGGGGCAGCCCAGTACGCAGTACGCAGCACATTTCGCAGATTGCAACAGTTCAGCAATGCAGCAAGGGGCCAGCAAGGAAGAGTCTTGTGAGCATACCGACCAGAGGCCAAGTCCGATCCGAGCAAGACAGAGAGAGGAGTGGAGAGGCTAGGAGAGGAAGGGGCATGTGATTAAAAAGCGAGGCCAAGAACTTGCAGTGCAGCAAAACGGGATCAAAAAAGGGAATCAGCGTTTTTTGCATTGTTCCACTTTCTGTGATGGTAAAGAATAGCCCCCCAGGAGTCTCATAGAAGAACAATGAGGAGCCACATGAAAAAGGCGTAGTTATAAAAGAAAAAGAAAACACCTAGACGAGACCATCTCTCGGTGGGGAGGGAGGAAATCATCTGCGAGAAAGGCCATCGAATGGAAAGGGCACATATTGACAAAGCACCCGCGGCGATCCTCCCCCTCTCGTTGCAAGAAAGAGCAGCGGAGAATAGAGGGCCTCTTGACAAAAACACCAGCCAAGCAGCCATTTGGCCCACAACGCAGGGGGTAACAGAATAAAAAGACGCACGCGGCCAACTCGTGACATGGTAAGTTCCATTCTCCCTAGTCGATTAAGAGGACCACCATGACCCCCTCCTCTCCGTTTGCCGTTATACGATAATAGAAAGACGAAGAAAAACGAGAAAAATAAAAGGACAACAAAAGTCGAACACCCAAGACCATCGCATCTGCGCACCGGCGTTATACCACCTGCCTCGCCAGCCCCTAGAAACACAATTCAGTTGCTCGTGCGCATAGCGTAAAGAACTTTTTTCTCCTCCTTCACACGCGCAAGGAGCAAGTCGGCCCAAACATGGCCTCTCGGCACCATTTGGCCGAGATGGCCATGAATGATGTCGGAGGATATCAAACAAAAACGGTCTAGTTGGCGGGCTCCTCGGCGGCGGGCTCCTCGGCCTTGGTCTCCTCCTCAGCAGGCTTCTCGGTCGAGTCCACAACAGCGCCATCGCCCTCCTTGGGAGCATCACCGGAGCCGAGAAGCTCAGCCTCGGCGTTGTCGGATGAGGTCCACAACGTCAGGTTGTCGCGAAGCAGCTGCATGATAAGAGTGCTGTCGCGGTAGGATTCCTCGGAGAGTGAGTCAAGCTCGGCAATGGCGTCGTCAAAGGCCTGCTTGGCAAGGTGGCAAGCCCGATCGGGTGAGTTCAAGATCTCGTAGTAAAAGACTGAGAAGTTGAGCGCAAGACCCAGGCGGATGGGATGCGTGGGGGTAAGATCAGTTTGCGCAACGTCCGTGGCGTTCTGGAAGGCACCTTGCATTAGTCTCGAAGATCTTGCCTACTTCAACGCGCTTGGTCTTTGCGGATTCGCGCCGCCAACGGCTAGTGTCCAGCACGTTGCTTCTCATGGTTCTGTTGCGACAGTGTACTAACCTTGTAAGCCTCGTGGGCAGCGGTGGCGGCACCCTTGCGCTTCTCGCCAGAAGCGAACTCGG
Source organism: Claviceps spartinae (assembly GCA_018360215.1). Classification (NCBI taxonomy): domain Eukaryota; kingdom Fungi; phylum Ascomycota; class Sordariomycetes; order Hypocreales; family Clavicipitaceae; genus Claviceps; species Claviceps spartinae. The sequence continues at coordinate 4,084 of SRPX01000038.1, forward strand.
CAAGATATCGGTGGTAGTCACCCTTCCTGTACAGCTTGTCAGTCTACGTACCAAGTCAAACACATGCATGCTGTATAGGGGATCATCTTAGGCATCTAGGAACGCACATCTTGTGGTAAAACACCTTGGACTCGCCAGAGGCAGCGTTGGGAATGAGAGCCTCGTCGAGGACGTTCAGCACATCCTCGCACACCTTCTCCAACTCGAGCTCGATCTTGGATCGGTACTCCTTAATGGTGGGCAGGTGCTTGTCCGAACCCTTGGACTCCTCCTTCTGCTCGATGGAGGAGATAATGCGCCAGGAGGCACGGCGGGTGCCAACAACATTCTTGTAGGCGACGCTGAGCAGGTTACGCTCATCAACAGTGAGCTCACCACCGAGCTTGGCCACTTCCTTCATGTAGGTGACCATTTCGTCATACCGCTCAGCCTGCTCGCAAAGGCGGGCGAGGAAGGTTTTGCTATGTGTACATGGAGATGTCAGCATTTTGGTTTTCGACTCGGCTCACAGACGAAAGGACAGCAAGGATTCGAGTTGATTGACGGGGGAGAATAGAAGTCGGGACTAGGTCGAAATAGACGAACCTTTCGCGCTACAGACGTGATCATGATTAGCATCGGACAAGTTTCTGCTTCTCTTGAACAAGGGCGGGGAGACGTGATGGTGAGTGGCACGGTGAGGTGAGGGGGTGCGGGACGAGTCATGGGCGTTCATTCAGGAGCAAAACGATTGCAACGGTTTCCATGTTCCTGACAACTGTCCCGCCGACTTGGAGGCCGCAAGAATCCATAGAGAGGGAGCCACAGCAAGGCAGAGGCGATTGCCAGCACATCAATGCAACAGGCAACATCATGGCAACGGCAAAGGCAACGGCATCGGGTGGTGGTGGTTGGTGCAGAAATGAAGGAGGGGGGTTTAGTAGCGGATCAGGGAGAGACATACCTCGGAAGCCATTGTGTGTTCGGTACGTGCAGAGGTTGATAAGTATCGGGGTAGTTGGGGAGAAGTCGGGAGCGATGGTTTGGGAGAAGAGTTGAGAAGAATCGAATCCGGGAGATCTGCAGATAAGGCGTTGACGAGGCGAGATGAGGGGGTGGGTGTTTATATTTTGATTGTGGATGCACGAGATTTGGCCGGTTTTGGCTGCTGGGCGCTGTAGCCTGTGAGCGCTGGACGCTTGCTGGCTGGACTGATTTGGGGGACCCTTTGAGGCGGAGCTGCGTTGCGTGTAGCGCTGCAGCCCCGTGGCACTGGGCAAGTCCAGAAGGCAAGTCCAGAAGGGGGCACCCAGCCTCAGGCCAAGCGCGTGGCCGGTAATGCAGCCGTGGCTCAACTTCTCAAGGGTCAAGAGTCAAGAGTCAAGAGTCAAGACTCAAACGTTCACCCGCCCGCGGCACAGCCGATGTGGCGCAGGCGCTTCATCTGCGGCTTCCACGAACCAAGGCCGCCCCGCCATTGGCCTCTTTGGGCCCTTGGGGCAGCAGACTGGTGGGCAGGGAAATCCCTTTGTCGTCGACTCAAAAGTGAAAATTCTCCAAATTCCCGCGGCCCGCATTCGGACGCCTACTTATTGTTCAACAACAGCGACAGTCACTATGACGGACGGCGGAGGAACGCGGGAGTCTATGTACATGGCCACGCCTCTTGCGCTGCCTCGTGGACTTTGACGCCTGGTCGTGTAGGTAATAGGTATACATACCTATCACTTCAAAATTCATCATCCAGCGCTTCGTCACCACTCGTGGCTGGCCCCTCTCTGCTTTTGTTCTCTGAGCTTCCACAATGAACGAGCGGCAGCCAACCAGCGGCCGTGAACTGCCGGAGGATCGAGAAAAAGTCGGTGGTGCAGATGAGCAGCCATGAGCAGCCACTGGCCTACCTACCTATATTAACAACCTGCCTTCCAGACTCCAGCCTCCAAGGAGCTCTCAGGAGAACAGCTTAGCCGGCGCCAGCCCTGAGTCCCTGACCACCAGATTACCGGGCAACCACAGCCATGAGCACCGCGTGGACACTGCTGAAGCTGGGCTGGGGTTGTGACGGGCCAACGGGCTGGGCCATCGGGAGTAGGTATGTACATTATTATACATACGGAGTATGTACATGTACCATTCCATGGCGGATGGCAAGGACATCTCTTGGGCCATCATCAACGATCGACGCGACGCAAGCGGCTTGGACACCTGCAGAAGGCCCTCCATGCAGTCGACCAACTGGGCCAACACCATGTGGTGATTCTGGTGAGGGCTGCCAGTTCTGCCACCACTTGCTCAAGTTGCTTCCTTGCAGCAGGTAGTGGAGAGAAGCTGCGGCCCAAGATCCAAGTTCCAACAAACAGATACTCCGTATGTATTTCAGATCAAACCGTGCCATTGCAGCGTGCATGTGCGGGGTCCCGGTCCGAGCGAGAGCATGGCAACAATAGCCACGAATTGCCAGAGACAGAGATGCGCACGCGAGCTCCAGATCTGAAGCTTCCCACGCATACCTTTCGGGTCTTCTCATTTCGTTATGTACTGCGCATTCGTATGCATGCAGCAGAGTCTCTGCGATGCAACAGACAGCCAACATGTTGACGGACTCCCCTTACCATTCGCACTTACAAGCGCCGCACGATAGGCACAGCCGCACAGCCCACCGATTTACAGATCAACCAACAAGTTACAACCGGCCACGCACGTGACATGTTCACCCCGGTAAACCCCTTTATTATCCAATGACCAGCTCAAATCTCGTCTCTATTGCCCAAGAAGAGCCATTCCGCCTCCACCCTTCTGCATTCGCCCCATGTTGTTCTCACCAAGTCTGAAGTCATGAATGATGACGCTCTTCATCAGCAGGCGCCCCCTTTTAACTCGATACTTGCTTTCTTCGACGGAGAGAAACAGAGAGGGTGTTCAATCTCTTGTCGACTGTGAATCGTGATAGGTACATATCTCTCCGGCTACGGCAATACGAACACCACACGTGACACTTTGCCTTTCCCTGCTAGGTACCTAGGACCAAGGTACACTATGTGCCTAGCCTTTTACGGAGTAGGCAATCTCATTTCAAGCTCGCGCTGCCGAAGATCCGCACTGCGAGATGAAGCGAGGGCTAATTATTGTGGTGTGTGATTGACACTTTCACCGGTCTTATTAAACTAGCAATCCCGACGTCAATCATCTAGGTAGGTACTTCTGAAAAAGTTTGCCAGTCATGCAGTACATACTCCGTAGGAGACGTTGGTGGTGGGTAATTTATTACATATGTACACCTAACCCTAGTGGCAAAGACACATACAGACATACATTTAAGCTTGCCGGCATGACAAAGAGATCGAACGGTCACGACTACATTACATACCGTTTGCCCAAGTCCCGTTTCGGCGGCTGCTACAGCGATATTGTTTCGAGGAAATTATGAACCTGTAAAGCACGGGACGGGAGTCATGGATGATGCGACCAAATGAAAAGCACGTTATGTGCTATATTGTGAAGATATCGCCAAATCACCATCCTCTCCCAGCCCAAAGTCCGCGACAGTTGGTTCCTTGAAAGACAATTTGCGAGGTTAACTGTAGGATATCTGCAAACGCCTGTCCCATTGACCATGAACAAAAAGAATAAACCCCAAGACTACCTCCTTAATCCAAAACACCCACCATGGTCATACCCAATACACTCCAAACTCCACAAACTCTAAACCACCCAAACAGAGTGTTCCAAAAGTCCACTGTCCGACTGTCTACAACTCTCCGACATCCTCATCACCACTATCCCAATTCGCAGGATCCCCTCCCGGAACACACAACCCCAACCTCCAGAAATAATCCCGATGCGCAAAGAACAGCCTCCACAGTCCCAGACGAATAGGCAACCTCCTCGCAGCAACATACTCCTCCACAGACCCCGACGAGCGCGCAAAGTGCAGCAAACGACGCACACCACCCGGTAACGACGTCGCATCACCCGCACTACACTCTGGATCCGCATCTCCTACACAAGTCCGCACATCCGCTTCCGAGGGCTGCAGGTCTTGCTTCGCAATGTACACCTCCCCCGCGTGGGACCTATACCCCCATTCTTCCAAAGGCAGCAGCGGCACCGGATCGTTATTGTGCGTCACGCGGCGGTACGACCGACTTTCTGGATGGGCTGTGTCGTCGAGAGAGAAGGCCGTGTCGATGTACCGCGCGAGATGGTAGTTTCCTAGGCGTGGCTCGCCGAATGTCGTGACGAGGAGGTCGTCCCAGCCGAGGGAGAGCTTGAGCTCTAGGGCTGCGAGGCAGGCGACTGCTCCGCCGAGGCTGTGCCCTATAAGCTGGACTTGATAGGACGGGTATTTCTTTTTGAGGGCTTTGAGTTTTGGGATGACTGTGTCGCGGGCTAGTTGCCAGGATTGCAAGAAGCCCATGTGGACGGTGCAGTTGTCGCATTTTGGTCCTTGAGCGTGTGCCTTCTCCTGCTGCTCTTCATTGCCATCGCCGTCGTCGTCGTCGTCGGAGCCGGGAGCCGGGTAGGGCACATATTTCTGCGGCACAGTGCTCAGATCGACGATGGTGTTGGTAATGCTATATGTGCCCCTGAAGGCAACGAGAATCGTTCCCTCTTTCGTCTTTGGCCGATCATCGCCACGGAATCGTGCGCTTTTGCTGGGACTGGGACCGTGATCCAGGGCAATGTATCCGCAGCTATCGCCCATGAGGAAGCCCGTGCTCCAGGTGGTTTCCAGGGCCAGCCCAGGGAATTCGTTGCATCGAGAGAGACACTCAAACGGCTTGCGCACGCCAGTGTTGCCGACGCAGTAGGAGATATCCACCAGCCGCGCCAGCCGTTCAAGCTCGGCGAACAACGACGTCGATATACCCCTTGTTGATGGCGGCGGAGGGCTCATCCTCGCTTGATCGAGTGCTTGTGGCTGAACATAGTGCGATTCTTTCCTGCTGTGCTGCTCTGAGGAGACGGTCTGACAGAAGAGCAGGGCATGGGCCATCAACGTCCTGCAGAGTGACGGCCTCATAGTGAGGTTTTGGTGAAGTGTCCCCTCGGAATAGTAGTTGAGGGAAGCTTATGGAAGCACTGTAGAGCCGTAGAGAAAACAGATAGTACGCTGAAGCTGTATGTAGATAGATGAAAGAGCAAAGAAGCAAAATGGTGTACCCGGCCGTGGTAAGACGTTTCGAAATTCCATGCACAGCACGGGGTAGGCCAGCCGGTATGTGATATGTTCCAATACTTGGAAAGCTACTTCGTCAAAACTCTCAAGGGGCCAACGCAGCGCCCTTGATGTGGTCGTCATTCAATCGCCGCGCATACTATCGTGCTGAACAGTCCGGTGTACAAGACGCACCCTTCCGTCCTATGTGCGCCGGCCAAGTATAGGTATAGGATTCCAACTTGCGTTTGCGAATACAGAACACGAAGGAAGAAGAGTCTTTCACAGGGAAGAATCTGAATCGATGATGATCAAATACCGCTACTCCGTAGGGCAGACACCATCCAGGGCGAATTCCACCAGCCTCCAGGGCAGCACCACTCGACTCAAAAGAGACTTTTTCGAGGGACAGGAATGTCGCAGTCAGCAGGCAGAGACCAAGTCGATGGGGCGGGGTAGCGCTATCCGGAAGCGGCACGGGACACTAACGGCGCTGTTGCACCTCGCCACGCTGGACCAGAAGATGGCAAAAAAGAAAGAAAGAATATAAGATCGATTGTGTAAGCCGTCTGATTGCATTGCAGAAGACTTGGATGCTTCGACTGGGGAGGACAACTTGTTTGGTGATGATCCTGAAGTTTGAGCACAGGGCTGCTCGCAGCTTCTGCTGACTTGTGTTGCATGAGCATCGTCATTGAAAAGCTGTGGAACGAAGCTGCCAAGGCATTATGCACATGCACGAAGGGCAAACAAGACGGGACTCGGGAGGAACAATATTGAATAACAAGGTGGAGATCCTGGCCCCTCATTTTAGTTTTAAAGATGACATTAACTTTTTGCTTTCATTCCGAGGACACCTGCCTGTGCATCCCATCTTGTACAACTGCAGCTGTGCAACATGCCTTCCCCTGGTTTCCCGTCTGATTGCAAGTCAACAGCATGCGTCTTTCGAGCTGCAGCCGGAGACACTGCGCATTATTAATTAGATTGACATGAAGGACATGAAGGCGTGCCTCGCGGGATACAGGAAAGAGAATTGCATGGCTAGGTACATATTTGGGTTCGCCCAGTTCACCCAAACGATGCTGTGCAATCGGGATCCACGTGGCAATGACACACGGTTGGCATTGCCCGCGTCATCGAGACGCTGGGCCTTGTCGTTTTTGTCATCAAGTCGTTGCCTGCAACGTTCAGTTGTAGCCATCGTAAGACCAGGCGACGCCGCGCCTGTGCTTCTTCTGCGCAACGTCCGGGTGCTGCACGGGAACCATCTTGGTGAAGGTGCCGTTGTAACTGTGTGTGTTGAGTTGGCATTTTCCAGAGGCACAGTTGACGGGAATGAAGACGGTTCCAGAGGCTGCGTACTCGTACTTTCTATGCCAGAGTCAGACATGATGAAACCAGACGTAACAAGACAGACAGAGAAAGGTGTTGTAAACGTGTCACGAGAGGGGAGGCAGAGTGATGACGATTCAAGGAGATGACCAAAATATAACACGGCACTTACCCCTTGGCGTCAGGGCAGACGTTCTGGACCATGGTCATCAAGTTCTGCGCAGGCGTCCAGACAAAGTTGACGTTCTTGTCCTTGCAGGCAAATCGGTTGGCAACTTCGCCTCCCTTCAAGGTGTGCGGCTTCATTCCGCTGTGGTAATGGCACTTGGTCGTCACGTTGGAAGCAGCGTTGACGTAGGTGAACTTGTACGAGGACATGCTGGTTCCATTGGTAGGGGCATGAGCCTCAAAGTTCTTGACGTGATAAGATCCGGGCAGAACGCAGGTCTGGGGGCTTCTCTTGGCCATGGCCAGCAGCGCAGGAGGCGCCTTGTAGGCGAGCGAAGCGGCCATTGCGGTCGGCACGCAAGCCAGGAGGATTGAGCTGAACTTCATGGTGTCTGAATAAAAAAAGGGTTCTCTTAATTCGATTTTTTTGTACTTCTTTTTTTTATCGATCAACGTTTATATGTTATGTGTAATAGCGATATAAAGACGAGCTCTTGTCTCCAGGACAGGAAGCGGCAACGAAACGGGCGAAAACGAGGGAATCAAACGAGACGAGAAACGAGACGAGGAAAAGAAAAAAACGAGTGTTGGTGAAAGCGATTTGTACTACAAAAAGGGGAGAAGGAAGGGGACAGAAGCTCTTGCAGGGGAAAGAAGAAGATTATATTGTCATGAGGTGAGGCGTCCACTGGCCAGGGGTCCCTAGAAAGGGCTTGCAAACAAGTGTGTCCACTGTCCACCGTCAAGGCCGTGACGGCAATTCCATGGCCGGCTTGTAAGTACATAGGTAAAATCAACCATAATACTTAGCGACGGGAGAATCTGGGCCTTGGGTTTCCCGGCATCCACAGAGAATAGCAGAGTCACGCTATGCCCTACGGCCGTATCACGTCCGTTCCACCGGATTCTGCCTGTATACGGAGTGCGTACGGACTCACGGAGTAAAATGCTGACAGGCGACTTTGAAACCGGTAGTTCGGCCGGTGCTGGGAAAGGGAACCTCCCGACTGCTGCAGCGGGCTGTCAAATCCTTGGTCAAGCCCGGTCTGGGAACGGCTACATACTGGTCCGCGGAGGGACCCCCAGGACCATCATCCTTGTTTCGGGTCATGATGTCGCTGTTGGCTTTTCATGGTTCTTTTGGACCTTGATTGCTGCTCCACTTGGAACTATTTCCTGCTACAGAGTACATACATGTAGCCTCAGGTAGGTACCTATTCGTTGCTGATTCGGTGATTATCATCATCTGCGTAGTATCTACGTTCCCGGACCGTAAAGAATACACCAAGTCCATCATGAATTCATGTCGATACAGAGTATGATATAGTACAGAAGCACAAACCAACTCGTTGCTGAGCGGGTGTAGATGGCGCGCGGACCAGAGTACGTCGGCTACGTAGATCAGCTATTGAGAAGGATCGTTGCGGTGAGCCCGGCGCTAGTTCGATTTCCCCTGGGCCTAACTTTAGTCTTTGAGTGGACCAGATTGACAGTTTGACGCTTGAATAAGGGTTCATCTGCCACGGCAGGCAATGCCAAATCTAGATGCCAGCCAGTATGACCTGATGGAGGATTAGAGTATGTAATTACAAATCTATGAAGATATCTGCCCCTCCATCCTCTAGGTACTCGGGGATCCAGCATTCGTGGCAAACAGGCGCGTTTCCTTTGCTTGTCTTATTAGAAATACATTGCGGCGAGGACAAACAGGAGGGAAAAGGAGCCATGCTGACGGCTACAGCGATACCGTCTCTGCTAGGTATGTATCAAGATAACGAGTCTGAGGTCGGCGGTCATTGGGGCATCATCATGACAAGTACATAGGTAGAACAATCATGGAGAACTACCATGTGAAATGTACATATCTTCTGACGTCTCATCTTAACGGGGGCACGGGGCCAGGAGCGTCCATCGTTCCTGCATAATCAGCCCGCTCCGAGATTTGGAAACGGCGCTAAATTGTTTGCGTGTTTGGTCGGAGCGGATGAGCAGCCACACTTGAACTTATCAAGGCACTGCATGACCGGGGCCGAACGCCACCTCACATTGTGTTCTTGATCTTATTCATGAGCGCTCCATCTTGTCCACACAGAGAAACGAGTCAAACGACAGAGAAACCGAAAGCCCGACACGTGCGGATTGTGGTCACAGCTTTGCTTGCTGTCGAAAGCGAATGTTTTGCGGCGGATCGCTGGGCCGGTGCCTCGATCGCGTTACCATGATTCGTTATCATTGACCTCTGAAATGCAATGCGCTATATATAGTATACGATTACGGACTGCCCTCAACACATGCCATTATGAGTCTATGACTGATCCCAAGCCTCAATGCGAATATGTAGAATGGCGTAGAAGGCGTAGAAGAGTCTGCTTGCTCAGTGAGCAGAGCGCTCTTCACCCTTTGAAACAATGGCGCACTGCCTTGGCCAGGTACCTGATCTATCGCCTCCATGCACACTTTACATGCGTGTCGAAACCACGGCTCTGTTCTCAGCTCCGCATGCTCGATCCCTGTCTACACCGACATCTTCATCGCGATAGTCTTATGCGGATCATACCCCTTAACCACAAAGTCCTCTATCTTCCACCCATCTATGCTGCAGCCCTTGTCGCGGGTGATTTCGAGCTCGGGAAAATCACGAGGCTCGCGCTCCAGCTGCACATTGAGGGCGTCTTCGTGATCCGCGTACACATGCGCGTCCCCCATGACGTGGGTGAGACTACCAGGGACCAGGTCGCACGCATGTGCAATCATGTGTGTGAGAAGCGCGTAGCTAGCAATGTTGAAGGGCACGCCTAGGCCCATGTCGCACGATCGCTGATACAGCTGACAGTTCAGATGGCCCTTCTCGTTGTTGTTCTTGTCTGCTTCTTTTTCTGCAGACGCATTCGCACTGGCACTGGCATCGCTCTTTTGGACGCGGCCGTTTCGCCTTCGTCGTCCAGGATATGATACGTAAAACTGCGCAAAGACATGACACGGCGGTAGGGCCATGAGATGTAAATCTCGCGCGTTCCATGCACTCATTATGATTCTTCGATCGTAGGGCTTGTTCTTGATCTTGTCAATCACATCGGCGAGCTGATCAACTCCCTTGCCGCTGTAGTCCGTCTTGGCATCCACATACTCTGCGCCAAAGTGGCGCCATTGGAAACCGTAGACGGGCCCCAGGTCTCCCACCTCGCGGTGTGTGAGGCCCAGGTTGTCGAGGAACTCGCGGGACCCGTTGCCGTCCCATATCTTGACACCAGCGTTGCTTAGAGCCAGCGATGAGGTGTTACCCTCGATGAACCAGAGCAGTTCGGCAATGACGGCACGAAGGAACACGCGCTTGGTGGTGAGGAGCGGCAGGATGGGAACGCCGTCTCTGTTGAGGGAGAACTTGAGCGGTCTTGGTGCGAAGATGCTGATTGTGCCAGTGCCAGTACTGCATCAAGGTCAGTATGAGCCGCACTCGCTGAACATGAATAAAACAAAACGCTCCAGAACAACACCGCACGCCGAGTTTCTTGTAAGTGTGTGACGCGTCGAACGTACCGATCAGGCCGAACTTCTCCTTCGTCAAGTATTTCGCGAATCAAGTCCAGATACTGATACTCTTCATGCCTTTTAGAGGACTGGCAAGCCTCATTGGCAACAGCGCCGTTCTGTTGACTCATTGTCATGGTTCGCGATGTCGTGCCTGTAAACGCGTAAAGTGCTTGCTTTGCGCAGCATGTCCATGGAGGGCGACGCGACGCGGATGTAATGCCCAATCCAGTCTAGCCCCATCTTTGGTCTGGGAAGCTCGGAGTTATGGTACTCCCGCTCCCCGAGAGAATGAAAATAGAGTCTCGCTTACTTCTAAGCACGTGACCCACAAGGAAGCGAATTCTTTTTGTCCGCCCAGCGTTCCAGCTTGTGTGTGTGCGGAGTGCCCCACCGGCCCCACTGCAGCCAGTCCAGCGAAAATTCACGAAATCTGATCAACTTCCAACCTTGGCTTCTCCTTCCCACCATCCGCCCAGCGCCGAAGTCGACAACCATCGCCAAACTTCGACAAAGATGGCCAAGGAAGCCCCCGTCAAAACCGGTCTGACCGTTGGTCTGAACCGCGGCCACGTACGTGCTGCCATGTTCACAGTCTCACCTCGTGGAGGATCTCTGCTCCGCCACCGCGAGATGGTGCCTTTCGCCGAAGCAGACGATGGACGCTGACATGTTCCCGCCCAATTTCTTTTCCTGTTTCTTTTTGGGAAAATGAATCTTTTAGAAAACCACTTCCCGTGTCGTGAAGCCTCGTGTGTCCCGTACCAAGGGCCACCTGAGCAAGCGCACCGCTTTCGTTCGCGAAGTTGTCAAGGAAGTTGCCGGGTACGTTTGAGCCGATCTTGCGATCGATTTTCGATACTTTCCCTGCGTGTCTTTGTGTTGTAGGGGAATTGGGCAACGAGATAGCACTGGCGATTCCTCAAGGGGTCTTGTGCACCAACTGGGACTTTGCGGGCAAATCTTGGAACCATCTCTGCTGCCATCTTGCCACCACCTCCCCTGAAATACGATATCCTCAAACGGACTGTAAAACTAACAAGTATGACTAGTCTTGCCCCCTATGAGCGCCGAGTCATCGAGTTGCTCCGAAACTCCAAGGACAAGCGTGCCCGTAAGCTCGCCAAGAAGAGGGTACGTACACCGCATACAACGGGCATTGCCATTGAAAAAATTGCTTGACTATCTTGCTTACACTCAATCTCAGCTCGGTACCTTTGGCCGTGCCAAGAAGAAGGTCGATGAGCTGCAGCGCGTCATCGCCGAGTCTCGCCGTGCTCACTAAAAAAGTGACAGGATGTGGCATGGAATGATGTGAAGATGATGGGCACGAAATGGTATCAGATTTCAAGAGTTAGAAGCAAAACTCCGGCGTCTTGTCCTTATTTATAATACCAATTTTCGATTTCTCATCATGCTGAGCAAACAGAGTCCCGTGTGAGAACAATTTTGACCATGAATGTACTTTTTCGATTTGAGATCGACGCGCGCCATGCTTGAAAGGAGAATGGTACGGAGTAGTGACCGCAAAATGACCGCTACTCTTGCCTTGTCTATGTACTTTCGTCGTAACATCATTACCCCTTACTCCTTGAAGCCTCATTTCTTGCCCAACCGTAACCACTTCGGAATCTTCTTCATCCCATCCTCTCCCTTCTCACTCCTCTCTTCCCTATCCGCCTTCTTAACCTCCTTCTGTGGTACATCTTCTTCCACATGCATCACCTCCGGCACCTTGACCTCCTGCGCCCTCATCGCCACATTCGCCCTCAGGAACGGCCCCTCCCGCACCGAATCTGGTACCGTAGCCTCCCACACCAGATTCACCAACACCCTACTGGAAAACTTATACGTTTTGACCAGATTATGCGCTTGGCTGCTACTATCCTGGATAAGGGTCTTGCTACCCGACAGGAGCAAATGGAACTTCTGGCTCGGATCCGCCATGACATGCCGCACGGCTTCATACAAAAAGGCGCCTGTTTCGGAGGGCCCGGCGCGCCATTCACTGCTCGTGTTGTCGGGGAATCGCACCTTGACGAGTACGGATTGTATGGACGCGATGCGGGCCTCCTGCGCGGCGGCTTTATCTTGGAGCTCCTTGTCAGAAGGAAGGCGTGTGTTTCTTGAGCTCTGTAGTAAGCGTGCTTGATGGAGTTGTGCGTGCGCGACGGTGGGCGTGAAGTCGGATTCGGAGGCAGGAACTAATGCTGCGGCGGGTGTAGCTCCCGTGGGGGCGAGGAAGACGTTGACGGGCTGGTAAGGGTCCTCTGATGATGCAGAGGATGTCGGATCGGTGGTGACATCTGCTGCTTCGGGCCCAGTCTCCTCGTTTGTTGATTCTATCGTGGGATCGGGTCGCAAAGTAGCGTCCGTAGCGTCCGTAGCGTCCGTAGCGTCAGCTTCCTCTGCCGCTGCGTCGCTTGCCGCCGCTGCCGCATCGTCTCGTTGCTCCTCTGCTACCAAGCCCGAGTCCTCTTTCATTGCGCTGCCAGAGGTCGAGTTTGCCGCCGCGCCGCCTTCTTGCGACTCGGCTTCTTCAAAGGACTGCGAAATCTGCTGCAGCGCCTCAAACAGGGTCTGTTCCGTCCTCCGGAACCCCAGCCGAATCAAGACATTTCCTGAATTGTGACCCAACTGCGCCAACGTCCTCTGGAAGTCTTCAAACGTCGAGAACTCCCTACCCATAACGTTCAACACGGGTGTCTCGTAATACAACTGCCCGCTCCCACTAGTCGTACTGGCAAACCCCCTAGCCGTGATGTTGATATTCTTGCCCGCGCTGGCTTCGCCGCTTTCGAACTGGCGCATAATTTTCCATAGTGTCAGATCGGAGGGGAATTTCTTGATCAGGCGACCGCCAGGAATCTCTCTGGCTTCCGGCTGCGGGATCTGGAGAGCTATCTGGACGGCAGAGGGGGTATTGGAGCGCTGGACGAGTTCAAGCTTCGCGCCGCCTATGAGGCCTGATGTGCGGAAGGGGACGGATAAATCGACCTGTCTCTGCTTATGCCTAGGAGAGGAGAATGCGACAATTTAGTATGGGCAAGGAAGGAGGTAGGAGAGAGATAAAGAGGATAAAGCTAGCCAAGGTAGGATCGGAAGCGCAGACGGGACTGTCTCTTACTTGAAGAGGTATTTGTCGCTTGAGAGATTGAGCTTCCTGCAAGCTTGGTCCAGTACATCGGCGAGATATGTGCCGGGTGTGACTTTGATGGTAGTGCAACGCAAGTCGGCGGCTATTACCACAACATGCGATGCCATTGCCAAGAAGCTGTCAAGATGATTGCCTCTATGGGTCTGAGGCCAGGTGGCAGGGCCTGCGCGGCGTGAGAAGTGGCGGCGATGCTATCAACGGTAATTGGCGCGCTCGGGAAGGGACAGATCAGTGAGTGATATAGTATGTACACGTGAACACCGTGTGTTGTCGAAACGAGGCAGTTCGTCTCTGGAAAGGAATTGGATATTGTTCAAAGGGAAGAGGATATACAGGCGACGAGTGAGCTCAGCTTCAAGAGCTTCTCGAATGCTCCAACGGTGCAAGTGGTTCTTGGAGGATGACGAGCCCATGGGTTCGAGCTTCCCGCAGCAAGTGACGTCCGAAGCGCAGCCTCGTGCCGTTGACCCACCCATCGGACAGCTTTGTCCAATCAACTTAAAGCTCAGCCTCTTTTGGGCCACGCCAGATGTGTTTGCCTTGCCCGTTACTGACAGCTCGCCGCGGGTTCGTGACACAGGTAGACAGGTAGACTGGAGCTCCACGACATCTTGCAACCTACGAAGTCAACGACCAACCGCTGCCGCTCTAACGACGCTCATCACCACCGCCATCATAGCCATCGCGGATAAACAGCTTCTCAGACGGTGACGCTCATCGATTGATCGTCTTCTCTGTGCTCAACCCCGCCGCCGAACCTCCATCGCCGTTTGTTCACGTCATCATCCACAGCCAGCCATGGTAAGTGACAGGCCATCCCGACCGGCAACTCCAGCCACATCAAATCAAGCAGAACCTACTTAATCACGACCGCATTCACTAATCACTTCATTGTCTGAAACATAAATAGTCCTCCCCATTCTCCATCAGTTCGTATCGCCCCAATCTACATCGCGACCAAACGCCATGCCATCAATCCCCCGAGCTAACCAACCCTCTCTCTTTCACCCCCAACAGACGGAGGCGCTGCCGTCGCCATGGTCGGCAAAGACTGCGTAGCCATAGCCTGCGATCTCCGCCTCGGTCTCCAAGCCCTCACCGTGTCCAACAATTTCCCCAAAGTCTTCCAATACGGCGACGTCTTCCTCGGCCTGACCGGCTTGGCCACGGACGTGAACACCGTAGCCGACCTGCTCCGCTACAAAGTCAACATGTACCGACTCCGAGAAGAACGTGCCATTGCACCCCGCACGTTTGCGAACCTGGTTTCCTCGTCGCTGTATGAGCGCCGCTTTGGGCCGTACTTTGTGTCACCGGTCGTGGCGGGCCTGGATCCCAAGACTGGGAAGCCGTTTATTTGTGGCTTTGACAGTATAGGGTGTATGGACCATGCTAAGGACTTTATTGTGTCTGGGACGGCGTCGGAGCAGCTTTTTGGGATGTGTGAGGGTTTATGGGAGCCGGATATGGTGAGTTTTTTCCCTCTTTGATGTTTTGCTGTCCTGCCTTTATCTTGGTGGTTTCAGACTGTGTAGCTACTTGCCCTCAAGGAATACCTGCTGACTTCTGATTTCGCTATGTAGGGACCCGACGAATTGTTCGAGACTATTTCACAAGCGCTTTTGAATGCCGTTGATAGAGATGCCCTGTCTGGCTGGGGCGCCCATGTGTACATTATTGAGAAGGACAAGGTTACCAAGAGGTTACTAAAGGGTAGACAGGACTAAAGGAGGGGTCGGATAGATAATGGAGATGGGCATGGTATATATGGGTATCACGCTGTTATGAGTTCATTCGGGATGGAAAGGGCCTGCTGGGTGAATGGGGTGTTCTATGCAGCTATTAAGAGGCTTGGTGACTATGTATCCACTGGGCTAATCATGGCACAACAGACTACATACATACAGTTTGCCATACACACAGTTTGCGCTTACGCTTCTACCATGCAACTTGAAGAGTGCTTCTCCAGTGTCAGGGGGTCTGAATCGACACGTTTTATCTCGTCTGTGCTGTCTCTTTACTGATCCACGCAAACTACGAAGAATGAGTTCCCTTTTATAAATACGGGTTACCAATAGAATTGGATGGCGTTATGATACAAGATTCGTTTCCGCATCAACGGTCTAACATCTACATAGAGTCATGGTGTATAAGTCTCCTCTTTTTCCCCTGTAACTCCCGCTCTCTCGCCTGTTTTATCTTTTCAAGTCTCCCTTCCCCTTCACTTCCACTACATTTTGTTCTTACAAGTCCTTTTTGCTCTCTATGGCGACTTTGGACTTCTTTGACTCGATCATTGTCGTTTGCATGAAAAAGTTGCGCTCAATTAGCTTGAGGATCTCGTCCAGGAGGCTACCAGATATGTTAGCATCAACATTTTGGGAGGGGATGGGACAGGGGGCGGGAGGAGTGTGTGTTTGGAGAGAGAAAGTAGAGACATACATGACCGGGGCGCTGATAACGACGACAGCCGTCCACTCCGTAACGTTGAGAGGAACAATGGCAAAAAGACCCTGCAAGACCGGAATATACAAAAGACCAAAGTGAAGAGCCATGGAGAGAGCAATAGCGTAGACTAGCATCATGTTCTTCCACAATGGGAGTGACAGCAATGATTCGCTCGACGAGAGCGCATTCATGGCGTTGAACATTTCAATCACAACCAGGATGGACAGGGACACGGTGGAGCCAGCCTTGGCCATGTCGTTGGAGAACATGCCACAGCCGATTTCTGGGAAATCGGCAGTACAGTGATGGAAGCGAGAAAGCTGCTTGAAGGTAATCTGAGGACCCTGAGGGTTGTACATAAACCACCAAGCGTATCCAGCCACGGTGGCAAGGCCGACGTAAGTTCCAATGATGAGGTAGCGGAGGAAGAGCCAACCACCAATGAGCGGCTCGTCTCTCTTTCGGGGTTGGCGTCTCATGATGTCGTGATCCGGTGGGTTGAACGACAAGGCAGTGGCAGGCAGACCGTCTGTGACCAAGTTGACCCAAAGAAGCTGCACAGGGATCAGAGCCTCGGGCATTCCGAGTGCGGCTGTAAGGAAAATCGACACGACTTCACCAATGTTGGATGAGATCAGGTATCGGATGAATTGTTGCGTGTTGTTGTAAATCGCACGACCCTCCTCAATGGCAACCTCAATGGTAGCAAAATTGCTGTCGGCGAGGACCATATCGGCAGCCAGCTTGGATACATCAGTGCCAGAGCCCATGGCCACGCCAATGTCTGCCTTCTTCAACGCGGGTGCGTCATTCACGCCATCACCAGTCATGGCCACAACTTCGCCCAGAGACTGCAAAAGGTCGACAAGCTTAGACTTGTGGCCGGGCTCTACGCGAGAAAACAAGGACGCTCTCTTGGCAGCTTCAAGTTGCTCGCTCGGGCTCAAGTTCTCAAACTCCCGTCCCGTGTAGCTCTTGGAAGTAAGATCCTCGTCGGCGCCGAAAACGCCAATCTGTCGGCAGATGCTCTCTGCTGTGTTGCGGTTGTCTCCAGTGATGACAATGACACGGATCCCTGCTTCCTTGCACTTCTCAATGGAGCCAGGAACCTCTTTTCGAGGAGGATCCAGCATACCGACCAAGCCCAAGAAAGTCATGTTTTGTTCAAGCTGCGCGTACTGTTCTGTGGACTTGGCTGAGAGCAGTGGGTTGTTGGAGACGTCGTCAATGCTGGCTAGACCAATGATACGGAGACCGCGATTGCCATAGTCGACTACCTCTTTCATCAACAGGCCAGTCAACTTTTCGTTGAGAGCGACCCTCTTGCCGTTGGCACCAATCAAGGTATGGGTGCAACGTTCAATGATTGATTCTGGAGCCCCTTTGACGAGCAGCTTCTTCTGCTTTCCATTTTGAACAAGAACAGACATACTTTTCCGGTCTCGAGAGAATTCATAAGTGGCCAAACGAGGAAGCTGCTTCTCATAGTGATGGCTGGCATGGTGAATGCAGTCCTCGGGTGGAGTGTTCTCTGAGGGGCAGGGTCCAACTTTTTCAACCAAGACGCGGAGCGCACCTTCAGTAGGTTCGCCAACATTCGAAAAGGTAGCAGATCGAGTATCATATGCAAGGTAGGCATCGTTGCAAATAGCGGCAACTTCGGTCATTTGACGAATAGTGTCAGATGAGGAGGCAATGTCTACCACGGGCTTGCCGTTGGCGAAAATGGAGCCTTTAGGAGAAAAGGTGGTTCCCTCGACGTCGAGTTCCGCTAAATCACTTCCAGCCTCGTTCAAGTACACAATCTTGTTGACACTCATCTGGTTCGTGGTCAAAGTGCCGGTCTTGTCGGAGCAAATGACGCTACAGCTTCCCAATGTTTCTACCGACGGCAGACTGCGGACGACAGCATTTTTGGCAGCCATCTTTCGTGTTCCAAGCGCCAAGCAAGTGGTGATGACGACAGCGAGACCTTCGGGAATAGCGGCGACGCCCAGCGATACTGCAATCTTGAGATAGTAAATGGCGCCCTTGGCCCAACTACCGTGGCTGGGGTCGTTGAAGTTGGGAATGTTGATCAGCCAAACAAGGATACAAATCACTGTAATCACCTTGGCTAGGTTATCGCCAAAGTCATTCAGCTTCTGCTTGAGGGGGGTCGGTTCCGAAATCTGGGCCGTGATGCTCTCGTGGATATCTCCTATCGCTGTGCTGGAGCCCGTGAGAGCAACGACAGCTCGAGCGCGACCAGTCACAACAGTCGTACCGGAGAAAAGCATGTTGACCTGATCCTGCAAAACGCAACGATCATCTTGGACCACCATCTCATCATCCTTGCCAACACTCTCGCTTTCTCCAGTCAGAATGGCTTGATCAACGGCAAAGCTGTTACTCTCAATGGCGATAACGCGGCAATCGGCAGGAATACGGTCTCCGACAGAAACGGTGACGATGTCACCAGGTACAAGATCCTCGGCCTTGACACGGGATATATGGCCATTGTTGCGAATCACGTTGGACTCATTTGCGGAGTATTCTTGAAGTGCGGCAATCGCTTTCTCTGCACTGCTTTCTTGCGAGACGCCGACAACGGAATTGAGAATCAAAATTGTCAAGATCTATCGAGAAATCGCACAATGGTCAGCTGTCTGAGCTTCTGTGTGTGGACAATAACAGTTTGTCTCTATGTATTGTACTCACGACGGCAGGATCGACGAAGGCGCTCCAACCGCCTTCGTCTTCGAATAGAGCTAGGCCGAAGGAGACGGCAGCGGAGCCGAGAAGAATGATGACGAGTTGGTCTTTGAACTGCTCCAAAATGAGCTCCCATAAAGGAGTAGGAGGCTCTTCGGGGATAGCTATTCATCGAGGTCAGATTGGGATGGTCTCGTGGAGGTTCAATGGCGGGCATCTTCAAGCCAGAAGCTGAGTGTCGGTGAATGCTGGCAACTCGCAATTGACGCGGAACGACCGGCATGGCTAGATGTAGCGCAAAAGAAAGGCATGAATGGAGTTTGCATACCATTGCGGCCATATTTGTTCCGAAGCTCCTCAACCTGCTTGTCGCTCAAACCATTCTGTTCATCGACGCCGAAGTGAGACAGCACAGTCGCAATGGGACAAGCGAACGCGTTTTCCATCTTTACTTGCTCGGTGACGAAACACCGGGAAAGTGGCGGAGGTTCGAAGGGG
Organism: Claviceps spartinae; assembly: GCA_018360215.1. Lineage (NCBI taxonomy): Eukaryota > Fungi > Ascomycota > Sordariomycetes > Hypocreales > Clavicipitaceae > Claviceps > Claviceps spartinae. The sequence goes on from SRPX01000038.1 coordinate 23,049, forward strand.
GACGCGACGAGCCGAGCAGGGATAGGCAGGGGGCGGTTTCCAAAGCTTGACGAGGGACAATGATATCGAGAGATATGTAAGTGCAGGAAAGAATACGAAGAAGAGTCAAATTAGCAGAATGACATTGTCGATTTGTCAGATAGAAGGCCCCACGTGGCGTCCTCAAAAAAGCTGAGGAGAGGCAGAAGAAGTGCCTTACAAACCAGTAATCACGACGGTCTAATGCGAATGTGAGTGGGCATCAAAAGTGTTCTACCTCACACGCATACGTGTTCGTTTGGTGGAGGTGCTAGCCTCTATGAGGCGGAAGTGTCCGATTCTCCAGAGTGGGGCAGATGCTGCCAGATGCTGCCACTTGCTTGCAGGAGTTGCAGCCTGCAGCACAGTTGGTCGGGTCATTGACAGTTGTTCCAGAGGTACGTACGAGTACGGGAGTACACATGTATGTATGTATGTAGTATGTACTTCCCTTTTGCGCGTAGGCTGCGCCAAGCGCGCCGTTCGCTTGAGTACCTGTGTACATACCACCCAAACAGTCACCGCGCTGCTTGCGTCTTGGTAAGTTGGTTACGTTGGTCCTCTTTTCCACGTCCTGAGAATTCAATCAACCCCAAGCTCCCGTGTTGACGGGACTACCGACCTAAGGTAGGAGGTAGCTATGTAGCTAGCTAGGTATTCAGTGGCTCTATGCTCATCATTCATGCACTCATCATCATCATGAGTATCATGATGTGCTGCCGCACGTGCTAGTCTCCAACTCCTCGGGTCTGTCTCACCAACTTCCGTATCCCCTTAGCAGTCTTAACCCTCACTTCATGTCACTGACAGGTAGTTGCAGCCAATCACGTCGCAGCATGATGAGGGGTACATAGGTCCTGCTGCAAAATTGGCGCAAAGCTGGAAGTACCGACAGTTTTCAAAATACAAAAAGCTACATTGGTGGGGATCAAATACTTTTCCACTGTCCATGTCACTCGAAGTCCCGACCGGGTGTGGAGCGCGTGACCTGAAGTGAGGGTTAAGACCGCTAAGGGGATAGATCAAGCCATGCAAGGGTCTGTATGCGCCGGTTGAGCTACCGTCATGCGCATCGCGCCTCTTCAGTCTTCTCACATCGTGACTGCGTTCCTGCATGCAGGGCCGGCTTGCACTTACTGTACCTATCTGTTCATTGTACGATGCCTGTTCTCAGAGGGCCGTCATTCGAGTTTCCGATTATGCTCCTACGCATCATGCACTCCTTCGAAGGCTGGATCTGCTGTTTTGTGACAAGTCGGACACAACTGAGCTTTCAATCCTTGTAGGATTCGCCTCTATTGACTATCAGATCGGACAAATACGAGCTCATGCTGGCCAATATTTCGATGCTGTCACTGGTCAGTGATGCGGTGAGGAAGAGGGACAGCAGTGATTCGGGCTCAGGATACTGTTTCCGGTGATACAGGCTTGGTAAGAGGCATTAGGACACCAGAGCACCGCCTCAACAGTGTGCGTCTTCACTCAACCACGCTTGACGGAGGAATGGCCATCGGATGCGAGAAAGGGTCGTGGTTTTCAGGAATTGCTAAGTTACTAGCAGCAGAAACCTGCTAATGATGGCTCCTTCCTCCCTTACACCTGCACGCCGCTCTTATCTGTCAGCTGGTCGCCATCTCGCTGAACTTTGCCTCTTAAATATTCGCGATACCCATTTTTGGTTTTGGTACTTGTCCATAACTTCGATTTTGAGTCTCGAGTCTTCTTGGAAGTAAATTCTATTTCTCTTTTGTTTTTTGTTGTCACAGGTCTTTTCTTGACCTCCCTGGAGGCATGGCAGTGACAGTCTCAGGATTTCATACACCGCACCTCTCTCTGGATGATCATACATCTCCTAAATCTACCTCTCCATCAATAATCAACCAAAGCTCTCTTTCTGTGTTTTCACAATGGGTCGAGTATCTGAATCGAGGCTTAGATGGGTATCAGCGAAAGAAAAGTCACTTCAAGTGTTCAATAGCTGCCGATAATGCTACAAGCCGCAGAATTCTTCCCACCTCTCGGCCAATCGCTCACGATCCGATTTCTCCGACTTTGCCCGCCCGAAACGATGATGGAGTCGACGGCTGCAACAAGCAAAAGACAAAATTCACAATACAAAAGTGGATGGGTTCACTTCAGAAACGACCAAGACAGTGCCCAACTGAAGCACATGACCATAGGATACTCCCTTGGGTGTGGGCATTAGACGCAGAGGCTCACAGCTCAAAATCTATCTACTCTGCTCACCAGGAGTCGGCCTCACACTCGTCTTTTCGATTTGTGTCTGCAGTGCGAAGTACGAACACCAGCATTACGGGGTCAAGGACAGATACGAATCTATCACAATGTCCGTCACAAGTGGATCTTGAGACTGAACCCTTCAAACTGCCAAACCGGAGCTTTCATGACGACAAAACGACCGGTGTTTCCAAACAAATGGACCGTGCTTCAATTGAACGGTCAATACAGCGTAGAAAGATCCTAAATGAGTTGATATATACGGAGAAAAGCTACCTTGGTGATATACGCTTTCTTCTCGATGTACGCACTACCTGCCGACCGGAGCAGAGTCACGAGCTAATGTCGTTCAAAGGTCTACGTTACTATGCTGGCTTCGCTGCCTTCTTCATACTCTGGACTTCGAAGATCTGTCAATCAGAATCTTTGCGAGATTCTGCAACTCCACGAAGAACTTCTGAGTGAGGTCGGCCGAGCTATATTTCAGTCAAATGATGAGGAAGTCGGTCAATCTTGCAGCAGCACAGCACATGCGAACCCCGTTCTGGTCAAACAGCAATGGATACAAGGCGGCCAGCTTTCCTGCCTCGACACTGAAAGCGCAGCGCACCTTGATAATCCGCCAGGATTGTGCGCAGGTCCTCAAATCGTGGCCGAGGTCTCGCGCATCTTCGAGAAGAAGGTATGAATTGCTCAACTATTGAGAAAAGACGTTTCACTCGGATACTCACATGCATCAGATGAGTCGCTTCTTTATATACGAGGAATATGGAGCGAAATATGACATGATACTTCAAGATATTGCGTCGGTTGGCCAAATGCTACCAGGCTGGGAGTGTAATCAAAGAGGTTTAGAAGTTCTCTCAGTACTGCTTCATTCGTCTAATGTACCTGATTGCCATTCGAGGAGAGCTTCTACACTAAAAGATTTATTGGTCAAGGCAAGTGTTCCACAAATTTGCCCAAAATCCCAAATGGCTTTGATATTAACACTAAAGAAGCCAATGCAAAGAGTATGCAAGTATCCCCTAATTTTTGGAGAGTTGCTTAAATACACGTCTGCACTGGACTGCGCGAATGCGCACATGGCTATCAGTAGCGTGTTGTCGCGATTTCGAGAGGCCAATTTCGAGATTAACAGAGTCACGAATGAGCCTTCCATGGCGAGAGTGCTTGCACGCACGTGGTTATTACAAGACCGTCTCGTATTTCCAAACAGGGTAAACCACTTACACTAGAGTCTAGTTGAGTTTATGATCCTAACTTGACTACAGAACTTCGACTCAGTATCGAAAGACCTTGTGCGATCTCTTGGACACATTCGACTATGTGGTGCACTTCACGTTTGTTGGCAAACTAACAAACAAGTCGACGGACAGTATCTTATATGCCTTCTTTATCACGACGCATTATGCTTGGCGTACGCAGGCAAGGCGGATCCAATATATGTTCTGAAGGCTTGTATTAGCCTTCACGAAATTAAGATAGAAAGTGCTGATAACGGTCGAGGTAACTGAGCAGGAACCATTCATCACATTCTCTTTCTCTTGATGTATTAATGCGAAATATTTCTAGGGCTACAGTGTCACTCTGCGCCTTTCTCCTGGAAAATTGTTTTTGAATCGAATCAGCAGCTATTTGAAATAATTATGACGGCTTGTAGCCCAAAGGAAGAACTAGAATGGCGCTCACACCTGAGCTCGCCTCTCATAAAAGAAAAGTCGAAAACCTGCCCTGCATGCCCCTTCCTGGACTTGAATATTACAAGTCTGGGTGCGATGGCTTCTCAATCGGGTAAGCGATCCATCTGTCTGCTTTGGTGTTTCATTATTGACAGAGACTGTGCAGGCCCGGCGAAGGCACGGCTGTCTACTCGGAGAGCCACAACGAGCTGCCCCATACCACCATTATACCAGGTCATACTGAAGAATACGAGTGAACGCACAACAAGCAACAGCAATAACACGACTTCATTAAATATAAGCCGATCGCACTCGCTGTTGTCCACGAGAACACAGGTATCAATTCTATCGCCTCCAAGGATGGAGCGTGCACGTCTCGAGACACTGCTAGGAGATGTCTGGAGCCGAGAAGTTTTGCCCTTTCCTGGTGTTTCTACACGCAATCGAAGCGAGAAGTTCGTCCGGACGTCCGCTTCAACCATGATGAGGAAGCTCAGCGTAATGGGTATTGCGAACTCGCTTGCCAAAAGAACCGAAGGCTTGAGGCAGAGGTTGTCATCGGAGGACCCAAATCGCCCAGCCACGACGGTTATGATGGCAGCCAAGGATACATGGCAACCGGGCTGGTCGAGTAACATGAGTGATAGAATTAATGATTCGAAGGAAACTGGTGCATGGGCTACGCCCACGACCAGGTCCTCCTGGTCCCACGACAGGAGGGAATTCCGGCACTGACAAGTTTGATGGGGCAACGTTTGCGACAGGCTCCTGGGAATCCTCAATCAGGAAAGGCGGCGATGGACGAGACGTTGGTCTAAGGGGTGTGGTCGAATATGGTGGGTTGTGTCTCAGAAAGCGGAGCCTCCATTCAGGGTTGATCTTGATGCATTGAAACTTGAAAGGTTTATTAAACATGATATACTCTATCTGTGTGTTATCAGGTACATACTCCATACTTACAAAGACACTGTACATACAGTCATGTGGAAGGCAGCAAAGAGCAGCAATGGCCTTTCCGATATAGAAGTATGGCCCCAACAAGTTCATGATGCTTTAGATTTGTATCCGCTTGAGGTAAGTCAAGGAAATTACAGTCGAGGCGAGTGCTGGTCCTCATTCTCACCCTGGGGAAGGAGGTCGCAACTCGCAAGGCAGTTCCAGACCCCACAGCGAAGCAATCGTACCTTCTCTACGATTAACAGGCAAAGCAACAGTCACATAGCGAGAAGAGGAGATCAAGCCGTATGATAAACAATTTGCTTTCGTCGGCATGACCGCATCACTTCACGTATATGCATACATTACGCATACACATCTATCAAGGTATTCCTGTTCAGACTTGGCGGTGCGGCCAACTTCAAGATGGCTTCCACCGCCGGTCAAGGCCATACGCAAGATGTAAGTGTGACCGTGTCGCCACCCAAGGCGTGGCAAGGCTTGCTACCCTCGTTGGTGAAATCCGCCGTCGACCAGACCGTCAAAGCTGTCACGACAGTCGTCCAATCCGAAATCCGCGCTTTGCCTAAGCAGATTGTGGCCGCTGTGTTAGCACAGCAAACTACACAACCATACGTAGCCGAAGCCTCGACTCGCCGAAGAGAGGCCTCGGATGATGCAGAGCGAGGCCTATCAAAATCGCAGCAGCTATGGAACGAGGCCTACGATAGCCTGGAAGATTCGGGGACTACTGCCGGCATCGTCAGTTCGTACGCGGAAACGTTGACAATTGCAATTATCGGCGACGACGAACAGAAACCGAAGACGCTGACACATGCGATTATCGGCAACGACGCGGGGAAACCCGACACGAACACGTTCGTTCTTCCCACTGATCTGAAAGATCCGATCAAGCGCCAAGCTCACATGCGGTATCTCGTCATGAAAGGCCGAGACAAGTTTGCCAGTGATTCCAAGATGGCCCAGGCCGTGGGCGATGTTGCAAGCTTTGTTCTTCAAGCCAGAGGAGCCATTGACGTGGCTATCAGGAACGTGCCACAAGCAGCACTGCCATGGGCTGGTGTGTGCGTTGCTTTACAGGTATGAAGTAAAAATGAATGATGATCCATGACTTGAGCCATAACCTTTTTAAGTTGCTTTCCGCAGGGTGGCTGATCAGGCTGATAGATTCTCACGAATCCAGCCAAGGTATCCAGAGCTAATCTGGCGGGTATTACGCACGTAGTCTCTCGGATGGACTGGTATTGCTCTCTGGTAGATCACCTGTTGGATGAAAGGAGCATTGTCGAGGGTCGGGAGCCTGCGAATATGGTCACGCAACGCCTGGAGACGCTCGTCTTGGACTTATACAAGCGTTTATTGCTCTATCAGATGAAGAGTATTAGTTCCTACTACCGGAACTCAGGCCTCACATATCTTCGTGAACTCGCCTCGTGGGACTCTTGGGATGCAGAACTCCAAGCAATTGCGACCGCAGAAGAGGCACTTCGGGCTGCCTCTGTACAGTACAACACCCAGAGTTCACTCCAACAGCTTTCCAGGCTGATGCAAAGTGGTGATAAAATGCAGTCGACGCTGGGAAACATCCATCAGGATCTTCAAGACTTCATTTCTGCCCAGAAAGAAAAAGTGGCGAATGACAAGGACTCGGCCTGCCTCCGCGACCTGTTTTTTGTTGATCCAATGAGTGATCTGGATAGACTGGAGACAAAGAAGGAAAGGCTCATGGACATTGCTTCTTCTTGGGTCATGGGCACGAAAGAGTTCAGTTCATTTTCCGATTGGCAGAATGACGAGGTTCGTCGTCGAGTGCTGTGGATAAAGGGAGGTCCGGGGACCGGTAAGACAATGCTTCTAATCGGCATTGTACGCGAGATGTCGTCACGATCAGCTGCATTCGTTCCGAGTGTGTCGTACTACTTCTGCCAAGGCACAGCGGACCAGATGAGGAACAACGCAACAGCAATTGTCCGCGGCTTGCTTTGGATGCTCCTGATCCAACAACCACGCCTGATCCAGCATTTGCGTTCAAAACATCGTTATGCTGGATCGTCTCTGTTTACGGACTCGAATGCCTTTGGCGCGATGTCTGATGCGCTGGAGAGCATGCTCAAGGATCCCGCAATGACACCCACATGCTTTGTGGTGGATGCCCTGGATGAGTGCGATGAAAGTGTACATGACATGTTTCAGCTCATCTGCAAATCACTGCGCGTGTCGAAAAAGATAAGGTGGCTGGTTTCTAGCAGGCCAGGGCTCGACTTGATGAACGCAGACGTCAAGGAGGCTCTCGTTGAGCTGGAGGCACAGAGATTGCAGGGGCCAGTGCATGCCTACATCACGGAAAAGCTTTCTGAATTGGTTGAAATGAACAGGCCTGGCTACGATGACGCATCTCTGGTGCTGGAACTGTCTAACGGGATTTGCGAGCGAGCTTCCAATACTTTCTTGTGGGCTGCGCTTGCGCTCCGGGAGCTCCAAGGACTTGACGGTAAGGAGGCTGTGGCAGCCATCAAGAAGCTTCCCGAAGGCCTACCAGCTTTTTACGGCTACATAATGGCCAAGATAGATGCGCTTGGTGGCCAGCAGCGAAATCGGTGCAGAAATACCGTCGCAGCCGTTTATCTTGCCCATAGGCCCCTGACCTTACGAGAGCTCGGTATCGTCGCAGGTTTGGGCTCCCCTATCAAACCTTTGCACGTTGTTAAAGCGTGCGGCTCCCTGCTTGCCACGACGGGTGATGTGATCTCCCTTGTGCACCAGTCTGCCAGGGACTATTTGCGCGAGAAGTATAGCGGTATGCTTGCGCGAGGCGAGTCCGTCATGAGCCACCAAGTCGTCGCTCGTCTCTCGATCCGCGAGTTGCAGCATACTCTCAAGCAAAACATATACCGCCTGCCAGGGAACGGGTACTTCCCCAGATCACTTGGTGATTGTATCAACGGGTCTGACAACGACCCCCTGGCTAGCATAGCCTATTCCAGCACATTCTGGATACACCATCTCTGTGATGCTAGTGGCACAAACGCGACATCAGAACTAATCACACCGCAAGAGGTCCTCGCGTTCCTGAGGAAGTATTTCCTCCGCTGGGTCGAAAGCTTGTCGCTTCTTGGAAAGCTTTCGGAAGGACTCGAGTCAATCAGGATACTCATCGCGCAGGTAAGGTGATCCAACTCACAGTGTCTCGTCAACAAAATTATGGTATCTCACGCGTGTTTTGTCGTTAGCCGCGTTTTCGGTCCTCTGTTCCACTGCATAAGTATTTAGAGGATGCGGAAAGGTTTCTTATGACGCATCAATCGACTATCAAGGCGGCAGCTCTGCAGACATATGGTACTGCTTTACTCTTCAGCCCACGTGATAGCCATGTTCGAAGATTTGGATGGGATGAGCGTTTGGACTTCGTCCGTGGCATGGTTACCACGATTCAAACAGGTGACGCCAACACCCGCACTCTCGACGGCCATTACGGTTCTGTCACGGCACTGGCATTCTCCGAGGACGGCCACTTTTTCTCCACCGGAACCGAAGGTTCTGTGACTATTTGGGATACGAAGACATGGACCACGGCTTGCACAATCTTTCTTCCTGACTCGATTGGCGTTGCGGAAGAGCTCAGTTTCTCTGCCGATTCGACATCAATATTAGCCGTCTATGGTGATACCATACACATATGCGATCTAGAGACCAAGACCCAAGTACGCACCATCACACATCCCGAGAAGTGCAAAATTTCTTGCGCAAACTTTCATTCAGACAACAAGAGTGTCGTCATTGTCCTCTACAATGCCACTGTCCACATGTGGGACGCAGCCACGGGAAGCATCCACCAGATATTCACAGCCAGCGGCGAGACCAAGAGCATTATTGCCTTATCACCAGACAACAGCGTCTTGGCTGTATCATTTCTCGAGAATCTGATTGGCGTGTGGGATGTTGCTACCGGCACAGGCCATAGTGCCCGGGTACTCAAACGGGATGGCGAGGCTTTCCGCGACTTTACTTTTGCGGCTGATAGCAAGACGCTTGGCTCTATTTCCACGGATGGCACAATCTGCTTGTGGGATATTGAGAGTGGAACTTGCAAGCGAAGTTTTAGCCCGGGTTGGAATAACTGGCCCACCATTGCCTTGTCGCCGGACCTCAAGACCATCGCCATGGGTGGCTTGGAGGACACTACTCGTCTGCTGGACACCAAAGACTGGAGTCAGAAAGATGAAGGGCAAAGCCACCGCAGTCGGATAGCAGACGTGGTGATCTCTCCCGACAAGACCTTGGCAGCGACAGCTTCTCATGATAGAGAGATTCGAACCTGGGATATTGAACGGGGCGAATGCCTGAATCGCTTCATCGGCCACAAAGACGATGTCAATTCTGTGGCGTTTTCCCCGGATGGGCAAACACTAGTATCCGGGTCAAGCGATGAGACTGTGCGATTGTGGAACGTGGAGCGTGCTAAATGCCTCCAGACCTGGAACGGCCATTCCTCAGCAGTCCAACGCGTTGCCTTTTCACCAGACGGCAAGATAGTTGCCTCCTTCTCTGATGACGAGACCGTCCGGCTGTGGACCGTGGACATCAATTCCAGCTTCTCCATCAGAGGACAAAGCGAAGTCCACTCCTGCATCGCCTTTTCCAACGACAGCACGAATCTGGCATCCATTGACAACACCGGCTCTGTGGCCCTCTGGGACACCACGAGCGGGAAGCAAACGCACCTCTTCAGAAAAGAAGACACAGTCGAGCCCCTGGCCCTCGTCTTTACCCCAGACGACTCCGCCGTCCTGATGGGAACCAGCAGCGGCTGCATCTACTCTTTGGACAAGGCCTCCTTGTCGCGCCGCAGAGTCGCCAACCAGCAGCAGTGGTTTTCCCACATGGCCATCGCAGAAGACGGCTCCACGCTCGTCACAACAGCAGGGTCTGTCGCCATCAACGCCTCAGAGGAATTGGCCCTCAACAAGAAGATCCCACCAAATACACTGTTTGTCTATAAGCCCGTCTCGTTTCCTGGCATGGAAGCCGAGGCACGACTGGGGGATGTATGGATTGAAGGACGGGGCGTGCTGATGTTATTGCCGGGGAGTTATGCGTCGAACGTGCTGGCTGTGTGTGAGGATGTTGTTATTTTGGGGCATGCGTCTGGGAAAGTGACGTTTTTGTATTTTGATATGCCGAGGTGTCCGGAGATGTATTCTTTGTGAAATTGGGCCAGGGAGGGTTTAGAGGATTGGTGCTATGCGGTGAGGGAGAAGGGTCCTTGACCTGTTTTCTGGCCTCTACCATAGATATACACCCTATGGCAAAAAAACCTCACAGCGCCACACTGGGCTCGTTTTTGACTTTCACACGCCATGATTTCATTTATACGTATTCAGACCAATTCGCATGCTATAGATACGTAATTGAGTGCATTCTGCTGTAGAGGTTCTTTGAAACAACAATATGGCCGAATCAGCACTTAGTGTACCACCCACTTAGGGGATATCACCGCCTCTCGATATTTGTCAGAAGATCCCCTTTGCCAACGCCCAGGAGATGCTGGCCCAGCTGGAGACGGTATTTGGTAACCCGGACGCGTCAACCACGGCCAGCCAGGCCCTTTAACTTAAAGCCTGAGACTCGGCACCAGGCGGGATGATATCAATGTGTTCATATAGGTAGCCAAAGTGAACGCACTACGCTCTTTATCTGCCTGCCACATAGTTTTGACATCACAGGCCAACTACGCCTGGCGATTTAGAACGGCAACGAGTTGTACGAGAACTTCACACGCTTGTTGTCGGCAGAACGGAAGGCTGCGAGTTTCGCAGGAAGACCGGCGAATAGCGAGTGAGTCGCGAGTCTATTCCTGCGTCACGGCTGATCAAAGCGGACAGAATGGGGGAGTAGGCGGTTAAGCTCTATGAACTTCATGTTTATGAATGGTTAGTAGGGAGAGTGATATGTATTGGTGGTAGGATTCCGCATGAGTTTAAGATGAATTGAGAGCATGGAGGAAGAGAATGACGTCATTTCAGAATGAATGTGATATACCTATACGTTGACACCGCTTGTTTAGCCACGATACCTATTCGTAGAGATCAATGAATTCAGTCGAATTGTTTTCTGGCACGATGGCTTGGCTGATCAATACTGCGCAGGGCTTTTAGCGGTAAATGCATAAACGTCACGGTGAACGCAGACAAAGTATGAAGCCATGTCATTGTCTGTCACAATTCCCATCCGTTGATAGGATTCTTCTTTACGTTTGTTAAATGTACAACATAGCTGTCTGTAGATTTGGCAGCAATGGTATCACCCTCCTTAAAATGAAAAACTCATAGCTCATGGTAGTTACATAACATCTTATTGTTTTTCTGTCGAAAGGGCCCTTAGCGGGTCTTCATCGAGCTCATGCTGTCATTGGTGACACCTTGTCGCGCAGGCATCTAGAACCACAATCTCTGGTCAGCGCAAGTTCACAGTGATGAAGAAAGCAGAAGTACGAGTGTCACGTTACCTCCACGGTTTGCATATTGCCGCTCAACAGAATCTTCTTGATGACCTCATCCACATCCTCTGTGTCAAACTCGGCGGACAAAACATTCTTGGGGGCAGCGTCATATGTGCCCTGTGTGCCTTGCCTAGAAGTGAAACGTGTGAGTCACATCAAGTCGCTTCTCTCGTGGGGGTACGATCTGCAGAGCCAATAGAACGTACTTGTGCGTCAAAAAGACCTTGAATGTAGACACAAACTGGGCAAGGGGAATGGTGGTGTCCCCGTTCTTCCACTTCTTGTACTCTTCCACATCGTCCACAAAGATGAGAAAATCGTCATTGCGGCCCTGGAAGTGGACCTTTGACTGTGTGCTCTCGCCGCGTGTCATTGTGAGGGTTTGTGTGATGTTGTACGGACGTTGGTAGATTAAAGAGAGTTTCCCAATTGGTGGACACTGGAGGGACAGGAATTGAGTGTGAAGGGTAAGTAAGCTGGTAACGTGCTTCTGATGGTAGTTGTTGTATCGAAGGTGGTCGTTGAGCGGGACAGGATGAACAAATAAGAGTCAGGGTCAGAGTCAGAAGTCGTTGTTGTGTATGTCGAAGAAGAAACGTGAACGGAGGGAGGGGAGATGGGTCTTTAAATCAAGAATCGGAGTGGAAGCTTTGATGAGCTTTTTGGCTGCACTTGGTTAACTGCGCTTGGCCGGCTACGTAGCTATCTCTCCCGAGTCCCAAAACAGGTACCAAGTAGTGAGTCGCCTGATGACCGATGACGAAGGAACCTTGGGAGCTTCTGGTGGGAAAGGAAAGAGCTACGTCATTAACAGGGGTAGGTGGGGGTGACTTTGAGACGACTGGCTGGTTGGTGACGTTATGGTCCGCGCCGAGGTAGTGAGCTGGTAGATCTTTTGAGCTGGACCGGCCGGGACGCACGGTCCTCCTCCACGTCAGGCGAGGAGCGCATCACGTGTGGGGTGCCGCCTGCATTGTCCAGACTCGCACGTGATCTTGAAGGCCGAATGTTCACCGAGGAACAGTGATTCGATTCGATGTGCTCGTCTGCACCTCGAATGCATTCCATTTGATTCGATTCTATTCCCTCGCGCGAGTTTAATTGATTCGGGCACCCAACTCACAACACCTTACAAGAGTTGCTCCTGCTGTCTGTGTTTGTGTTTGACTTGATGGATCATGGCGACATCAGTGTGGGCACTGGACACTCGGCAGCAACAGTAGGACGTACATACATCTGAAACCTCATGACATCAGTGCAAGTTGGCTCGCGTAAACCATCGGTCACAATACGTCAAAGTCTTCTACCATGGCTGTCTCAATGTTAGATTCGCGATTGATTTGCATTCAGCGTCATCACTTTGTTTGCCTAAATGGTGTCGTATTCGTAGATTAATGTAACTCCATGCCACTTCATCAAGGTGGCTCCGTTGTCTCAGCATGCATTCTCGTGCAATGGGTATAGAAAAAAAGAAGAAGCGAGAAAAGAAAGGAACGTGTATGGTTGCAGCTTGTGCCTGCCAAGGCAACGTATTTTGGAGTCGTATACTCCGTAGTTGTAACGCCAATTCGAAAAAATATATCACCAGCGACGCCGTGCAGAAAGTGAAAAGGTTGAAACATTGGATCGTCCGAGGCAAATCAAGCATAGCAAGGCGCTCGTTTCCGTGGGTTATTTCGGTGTCACATATACCGCGACGCCATGTAATGCCTCACGTTGCCGCCTTCACGCGTCGTTGTGGTACGGTCCATGGTTCGGCGCAAATTGTCTGCTTCTGATTAGTTCGAAGACCACAGGAGCCCAAAGAATTCACCAGTTTCACGTACCTCGCCTTCACTGTATGCCCAAAAGTAGACTACCATGCCAATCATGTAGTAAAGAGCAGGATTTGTGGATTGATACATGAGAATCGAGGCAAGTACCGGCAACGGCAAGATGGCGAGTCGAAATTCAAGTGATCTATGCAGAGCCGTGCCGACAACAGGCTTGAGTGGCCATTCAAGTGCCAGCATGCCGAGCCCAGAAAGCAGATTGACGATTTGGAGGACTGGAACAGGCTTGACTGCGCCATCTAGAGTCTTTGTCAAGAAATCGAAAAACATCTTGGGCCAGAAGAAGCCTTCGATAGCGGCAGCGACTTGGTCTATACAGCATCAGTTATCAGGCCGAGTCAAGTTTGCGTCACGGACACCACATTCCACACAATGCACGTACATGTAGCTGCTGCCAAAATAATCAGTCGACCCAAGTGATTCTTGATAAGTCTACCCATGGCTGATAGCGCTTTGATGAAGTATCCAGACCCTTGCTTGTTTCTTCTCTCGTCCTCTGTTCCACCCAAAATGCTTTTTTGCCCTGCAACGATGCTGATATTGCTTCCTTGACGTGTACACGAATCGAAAGGCGAACGCGTAGAAAGTGTTGGTGGCCAGACCGACACAATCAACGGATTGCAACGTCAATTATGACTCGAGGAAAGCCCGGGTGTGGTGATATTCTTGCAGACCCTGAGCAATATAGCAGAAAAGACCTCGATGACTGGGAGGTAACACGGCGAATAGGTCCCGAGGGCCAGGATTCCGGTGGCTTTCACAATAGTACGGACGTCCGCTGCGATTTATTAAAAGTTGAGGCTATACCCGGAGGGCTCCGCCCAAGGCGAGGCTACTCGATTCTTGTATCAGACTCTGGCAGTGAGGCAAGCGCGATAGCTGATGATGACTTGGTCGTCCAGACGGCGGACGATGGACTTGTGATTGAATCGGTAGCGACTTAACAGCATGCATCCGTACGACGGGAACCTCTTACTACCACACCGGTACAAAGCTGACTGTCATGGAAGATCGGTCCTCAAGAAACGGCGACCGGAACTAAGGAGCCCCGGATCAAGTATTCTTGTAGATATCTCTGGCGTGGTGTTTGCAACGAGAGGAGGTCGAAACAGCCTCGTCTACAACAGCTTTGGCGCAATGAAGTTCGAGGACAGTACTGCCCAGTGTGGTCCAAAGGCGGAGGAACAGATATTCAGGATTTCAATTCTTCGTAGCAGTAGTAAATCTAGTTTCGAGGTCGGACAGAACGAATCGGGATGAGACAGGACGACTACCGAAGAACTGGCTCAAGGAGTAAGATGGCTGCAAGAGGAAGAAACGAAAGATGCGTTGCCAGGTTCAGAACAGCGACAGAAAGAACACCCTAGGCTAAGAAATGAATGTACAGGAGTCCACCACAGCATCTGCGACACACACAGCATTACATTGCATTTCGGGCTTGGCCCTGGAGCCTGGAGGCCGACCTGCAGCCGCCGCGGGGGCGCGCGTGAGGAAGAAACTCGGCCGAGGAGGGAATGTGTCACCGGTATACAATGACCGGCGATCATATCATTCGCGGCCCAGAGAGCACGCCGCCAATAGTATGCAGCCATTGGTATCGCAATCGTCGCCGGCGACAAATCACGGTGTGACTCGGGGGGGGAAAACGAAGTGATGGAAAGAGGTTCGCCATCGCATCGGCGGCTACATGCCGGCCCCCATGGCTAATCTCGGCCAATCAGGTTCCTCGTGCAACACCACCTGCCGATTCACCATTCGGGCGGGCAATGAATCAATGATGGAGAGACGGCGGCCCCAATGTCCGCCAATCAAGACCGCAGCAAGCCACTCAGCCTTCCGTGTCGGGTGCAAGTTGCAACCGCCAGCCACCACTTTCTTCTCATCACTGCCGCCTTCAAAGTTCAATTCCATCTAGTTTCCGGGCTATGTTCGTCGTTGCTTCAATGATTCTGGTGCAAGAATTCATTCAAGTTGTAACTGAGATAGATGTCCGATTCACGTCCATCGGCAATCACTTCTTGGCCCCTGGGATCCGCGTACATACATACTACAGTCTACTAGCCGTGCAGCCACTCTTCAAGCAGCAACTTGCAAGACATGCATGCCGTCGGAGGTCCTCGGAGACAGCGGGGGGCGAAGAACACAGGGTGAATCCGGGGATATTTCTGCAAGGCCGTACAAGGCTGCTCCATAGGAGCGTGAAGAACAACTGACCACAAATACTCCTCACGGAGAAGCAGTTTACATCAATTACATTGGGCTTCATGCCCTTGTTTTCAGCCAAGCCAACAAACAGCCATGCATGTCCAGCCTCCAATCACCAGATCCTTCCCGCGGCGGCTCTGCTGGACTGCTGATACATAGTACAGGGCTGATCGCTCTTCAAAGTTCAAACCAGCCAACCCATCCAACGAAGTGTGGACGAGTTGGCCGCTTCTCATGTTGCGATGCGATTCTTGTCTACTGTCACGTAGACAACAGATAAGTCCAGATAGGACTTATTTGTTGAAAAAAAAAAAAGGATAAGTACTGACTAGCACTCATTCAATCAAGATGGCAATCCCGCAGGATCACGACAAGAGTCTTAACATGAAACAAAAGAGACGGTAAAGAGACGACGGCGATACCAAGAATGGTCTCGAACGCCTCCGTAGAAGAGAAAGGGACATAATTGTGTTCAATTCGACAAAGCTCGACTCAACATCCCCTTCCTCCTAAAACCTACGTCTCAAAAATCGGAGAGAGAGAAAGGACCTCTCAATATATAGGCAAAACAGAAGAAGTACACTAAGCCTATGCAACTGGAAAGAACAACCAAGAGAATAAAACGGAACCAAAAAAGGGTTCGAAATTTGGAGCGTATGTTTCAATTTGGTGTTTATGTACTTTGGTTGCTGTGATTGGAAAATGAGGTGTTGAGTGTTAAGCTATGTATTCGTCACGCAGCAGACGAATATCACGAGCTCAAAGCCGACGCACACTCTCGGCCATATTCGAGCATATCAAGACTGCGTAGTGCTTCTAGGTACTGTAAATCACACAATTGCTATCCCTGAGCTGTCGTTATCTGCGCCGCGCGCATGGTGAATATCAGCAGCGCACATCAGATAAGAGCAAGAGAGCCAAGAATCAGGTCAGATCGCCCGAATAGAATCTCGCGTCTGATGCCTGAGCCGAGCTTCCAGTTCGTGATCAGGACGGCTACAGTGGCTTAGGGCCGTCTTGGAAGTACGCCACCAGGCGAAGCCCGTCTTCTTTTCCCAGCGCATTGCAAATCGTTTCTCGCCCTTCCTCCGTCTTCACTTGGGCAGCTAGATGCGACAAGCCTTTCACACAGGACATGAGCTTAGCAAATTTGTGGTTTGACAAAGGGTGTCCTAAAACACAATTCCTGATCATGTCCTCTCGAAGGACTTGCTCGTCACCCTGATCGCAGTGGCTAGTTGCTGAATTGCATTGGCTTCGCAGGCTCTCAATGGCTGGGACGAGTTCTTGACAATTGGAAAGCGGCAGTAAATTGATGTCATTGTGATGCAGAAGGCTGTAGTATACATTGTTAGAACAGACGCCAAGGAGGTGCGATGCGGCTAGGAGGCAACATACTGCATCTGGAGTTCCATCCAAACAGACATTGCGTCTCCACCCTGCAATAGAAGTATCACTCCTTTCTTGACACAGTCTTGATCAGCGAGATTGTCGATCCTCTGCTTCATTTCGCTCCGCTGTCCTTGTCTGGTGGACATGAGCAGAAGTCGAAAAGTCCCTTTGCATTCCTTCGAAGAGAATGGAAATTCTACGTCGTGATTGGAAAGAGTGGTTTCTTTTCATCCTCGTCAGATCAAAAGGCGCATTTTCTAGGCGCGTGGGACCGACCTTTCCATCTCAAAGGGGACTTGGTGAAATCGTGAATGGCTCCCTTCCATTCACTCGTGCTGCGGAGGCGTGAGGAAAACATCGTGTTTGCAGCAGTCGTGTTTCGGAGTGATTTGGGCGATGCAAAATAATCGGATGGGAAGATTGAAGAAAACGAGCCTATCAAAATGCGGTTCGGTGTTATCCTGTGTGCCAAGTCCTGGGTAAACCAATTCACCAAGTTTTGGATAAAGACTAAAGTCATAGGATGGAAAGAGCGCCATGTCGCCTTCCTGCCTCTTGTTCTCCTGCGTCATCGATGCATCTGATGTCTATTCCCAACCTTATCAACGCCGTGGTGAGTTCATACAAAAAAATGTGCTCGTCCATGTGAGATGTCCAAAAAAAGTTACAATCAGCATTTATCCATTCAAAAGAGAGTCCGCTCAGGGCTGCAAGGTCGGCAGCAAAGGCTTTTTTGTCCGCGGGTCCTTCAACTCTCTTAGTGCAGCTTCCAGCTTTTCGAATCGCTGTCTCTGCGCCTCTTCTGCCTCACTCAATTCTGCTTCTCTCCTTCTTATTGCTTCCACTTGCTCGCTCAGATCATCCATCCTCTGTTTATTGACGTCAGGTTTCTGCAAAGCCTTCCAGGACTCGTATGTAATCAAAGCGCAAGCCACTCCGAGAATGAAGGCATCACCTATGACATCTGCGAAGAGGTCCACGGCTTTTGCTTCAGGCAGCGGCCGAAATCTACGCTTCCATACGCTATCGAACTTCACTTGGAATTTTTTCGACGCTGACTTGGAGGACGAAGATGATGATGATGATGATGAGGTGGAGGAGGAGGAAGCGGAGTTATTTTTGGCCTTTTCTTTCAAAGCTTCATCGATCTTATGTTGCTCCTCTGTTTTGACAGTAGGTGCCTCGGCGCGTTCTTTGGCTCGACGCTCGGCTTCGGGATCGCGCAGCAGTGCGACTGACAGGCGCATGTTCAGTTGATGAATGTGTTGGCCGTATTTGGCGGCAAATGCGCGGAACCGTGGATGGTCGTGGGCTTGTGCTTTGATGTGATTCTGTCTAAGCTGTCAGTACACTGGCCAGGCATGTGTGTCGAACAAGGAGAAAGGGTGTACATACGGCGCCATACTTCGAGACGTGTCGCACAAACAGCGCTGCAAGCTTAAACAAGGGAAGAGGCACCATGACGTGCCAATTCTAGTGGTAAGTGGCCGTCTTCATGCGTGGTCTTGGAGCAATTGTCGTGAACAGGTCTTTTAAGTTATATCGCGAGTGACGGACGTATTCCTGAGAAGGCGGGGATGACGATTAACGTGGGGGAAAGCAAGGCGAGGCTACTTTTGCAACGCTGGCGCAAATCAAACGAACATAATGTGACTCTACATGTAACAATGCAATGTGAGGATCGTCGAATAATGATACTTCGTGAGCAATGGCAGAACGAAGCTCGCGGAGTGGTAATCGACCTCCCGTTAGGTTTATCGCCCAAGAGTGGATCTTCAATCTTCAAGCTGCGACTGCGCTGACAGGCTGGACACGCCCCACATCTAAATGAGCAGGATGGTTGCGCCGGCAACCACCACACGGGTAAAAAGACAAAGAGAGCTGTCAATGTACACAAACCGCGCACAAGCAACGGAAAAGAGACTCGTCAAGACACGTCCACGGGGAAATGGACGAGCAGCCACAAGCCATTTGTCACTTCTCCTTGCATCCACATCCACATCAACATCCAGCATTGCTTAATGCTTCTTTTCTTTTAAATTTCACCTCGAGAATCACTGCCGTCACTTTCGACTGAGGATTTGTAGCGCTGCTAGTTGCACTGCGAATGTCCCGCGCGCTTGAGTTTTGTGAGTCTTCATACTTCATCAACTGCCCCCTCTCGCATTCAGCAGCCAGGCTACGTTTGCGATGGGAATCGACTTCCATCTGTTGCCTCTTTTGAACCATACCATGCCACCATGCCAAGGGGGCCAGCTCAATAGCAGGATGCGGTCCATCAGTAAGCCAATTGCAATTCCGGCGACTCATTCTTTCTCTCTGCAGGCTTCCCCCTTTCAACTCCTCCTTCAACGTGGCGACATCAAGACCGGCCTTTTTCCCGTACATTCGCTCTGCGAGACCAATCGACATTTTGACGTCCCACGCACACTATCCGCGCTTTCCCCCTAGCAGTCATGGCCCATCGGCTAGCAATAACGAAGGGCTGTGTCGACGTCGAGGCTTTGTCCCCTAGAGATGCCAACGCCCAGCGAATGCCTAAATCAACTGAGATCAAGCCCAAGGCTGCTGCACAGCTCCGAGCTGCGAAAGACAAAGAGCATCCTCCACCACCTCCTCCAGAAGTAATAGAGCCTAGCAGCCCTAATAGCCCTGACGGTGCCTCGTATCATGTCGGGAAGCTGTTGGGGAAGGGTGGCTTTGCAATTTGCTACAGCGGTCAGCATGCGGCTACCAGGCAGAAGTACGCGTTGAAGATTGTCAAGTGCAGAATGCCTCCCAAGATGGAACAAAAGGTGAGTTTCTGTGCACTCAGGGTGAGGGAAATATACGCTTCTGCTGACCTCGTCTTTTGTCGCTATTAGTTCCAAACTGAGCTGCAGATTCACTCAAAAATGAAGCACAAGAATATTGTGCAGTTTTTCAGGGCATTCACATTCAATCAATGTACCTTTCTCGTCTTGGAACTATGTAATAACGGTTCTCTCATGGACATGGTCAAGCGTCGCAAAGGCCTTACCGAGCCCGAGGTCCGGTTTTACTCGGTTCAGATTGCGGGCGCCATCAAGTACATGCACGGCAAGGGCATTATCCACCGCGACCTAAAGATGGGCAACATTTTTCTGGATTCTCGTATGAATGCAAAGATTGGTGACTTTGGCTTGGCTGCCCTGGTGGTCACTGGTAGAGACATGCAGACCATTCGCCGGACGACTCTCTGCGGTACTCCCAACTACATTGCCCCTGAAATTTTGCAAAAAGGCAAAAAAGGTCACGACCACATGGTGGATATCTGGAGCCTGGGTATTATCATGTACGGAGTCGCCCTTATCTCATCTTTGATCATGGTATCTTGTCGCTGTACTAACTGCCAGCCTAGGTTCGCCATGCTCACCTCAAAGCCTCCTTTCCAATCCTCGACGACCGATGAGATTTATCGCCGTGCCAGAGAACGAGACTATGAATGGCCAGCGAGCGCGACTTCACACAAGTTCATTAGCCAAGAGGCCAAGGATCTGGTAGCCGACATGCTACAGGATGCAGACTCTCGGCCGGAACCTGATGAAATTATCCGACATCCCTTCTTCGTATCAGGTTATATGCCCGCGGCGGCCGACATGACTTCACGTCTGCGAGACTTGGCACCAGAACAACAAGAGTTTTATGGGGCACGACTGAGCAGTACTGATGAGGCTGTGTCGTTGGAAAACTTGAAGAAAATGTGCCGAGAGTGCTGCATTGGTCCCTGGACGGAAGCGAAACTGATACACTCACAAGTATGGAAAGAAATGGCTCATGAGGAGAAGGCGGGCTTGACCCCCATGATTCCACTTCCTGAAAACACAGTGTACCGCCCATTTGAAGAATGGCTCAGGGAAAACATGCCCCAGCGTACGAAGTACTCTCATTCTGTCGGTCCGGCATTGTCATACTCATCGTCTACCACGTCAGCTTCAGCTTCAGCTTCAAGCTCGACTTTATCGTCAACTACAGCTTCATCGTCTATTACTTCCGCAGGTACTGCCAGCGCAGAACCACAGACGAGCAGACACAAGGCACCCGTTGGTTTACTAAGACAGCCACCGCAGAACTTTGCGACGCAACAGCGTGCTCCAAGCTTTGCGGCTCAACAACGTGCTCAGAGCAGACCGGCTACCGCTCCTACAGCCTCCACAACAAGTACAACCAAAACTGTTTCCAACCCGGCCGTGTCCGCCAGTCAGAACGTTCGAACCCTTCCTCGGCGAGAGATAGTTCGCGATGAATCATTAAAGACTTCTTCGGTGGATACAGCGAGCAGAAGTGTGCGAGTTTCTACTCGCACGGGGTTGCCATCAACCCGGACGACCGCAAATGTGCAGGTCGCTGAGCGCGCAGCTCTGATGTCGTCCGCCCCTATACAACCTAAGAAGACGAGCTCGTCGTCGATCCGATCTGCAACGCTCTTTTCGCCCTCCGAAAAAGCAGAAGAGATTGTGAACTCGAAACCCGACATAATACTCGATCGCCTCAAACGCTTACAGGCCGAGCTTGAAAGGGCGTTGAACTCTCGGTCCATGGCCATCATCTCGTCAAAATCAGTTTCTCCACCTCACCCTCATGTAGTGGTGAAATGGGTGGACTATACTAACAAGTTTGGTCTCGGGTATATTCTAAATGACGGAAGCGTCGGCTGCGTATTACGAGACATTCCCACAACTGAAGGCAGCAAAACTGCAATGCTTCCACCGGCGGGCGTCTTCATTCGTGGCGCCGAAAAGCATATACTGCGCCGACAAGATGAGACGTACCTCGACAGAAACCAGCCTGTCCCCATGACGGAACCCATACAGTTCTTCGAAAACAACGGTGAGACTGGCTTGTCAGAAGTGAACATATCTCCCGAACATTTCCGAGTGGCTGTCAATGAGGACGGCACGGCTGGAAAGATGAACCCGGGTAGAGATATATATCAGCACCGAAAGAGGGAGAGGATCATTCTCTGGAAGAAGTTTGCCAATTATATGATTGCTTTTGGCCGGGACGAGAACCTACCCATCGAAGAGCAAGATGGGCAAAGTGTCATGTCTCCCGGGCAGAAGGGCACAATGGCAGAGCTGGTAACCTTCTACCAACGGTTTGGAGACGTAGGGTGTTGGGTATTTTGCGATGGACATTTCCAGGTAGGTCACACTTCTAGATGACAGACTGTGTTATCTTTGCTAATTTGATGATTTTTTTCTGCAGTTCAACTTCCCCGATCATACCAAGATTGTTCTCGACGCCACTGGAACGTGGTGCCACTTCTGGCATCTACCTCAAGAAGCCGCAGAGAGACTCGCCTCGACAGGCACGATTGGCGCAACGGCGCTCGATGATCGTGCAACTCTATCCTATCCGCTGCAGACATTACTCAACTTTCATGCCAAACCCGGCACAAGGTCAACCAGCACACGCAAGCGACCGGAAATCGACCCTGAGCTGCAGGGCATCCCCGCTGCCAACGACTTTCGACGCAAAATCGAGTTCATCAGGAACGTGGTGAAGGAGTGGGTTAACAACGGGGGCCTGGGCAACAGCTCAATGAGCAGAGAGACCCGCCTCCGATGGACTGGTTATCGGGAGCTCGTCAATACGACAATCCCGCAGAAACACGTTTGGGTTACCATTGGTGCGCGCTGGGGGGACCGGCGCCTGACGACACTAGTCGATCCGCGGAAGCCATGGGAGTTGGGAGAAGAGGTCGACAGCTCAAAAAAGTAAAGTAGCTTTGATTTGGGATGGAATTCGTTATGCGAGGGTGGTAATGTCAAGACTCGCTGTGCGACGTGAGATCACAAGGAACACGTCATTTTTCTTTTCTCAGAACGGTTCTTTACTTTTTTTTTTGTGATACCTACTCCTATTCCGTTTTTGGTTATCCAAATTTTCTTCTTTGTCATGTGTGTGTTCTTGCTTGTTTCTCGCTCGCTGTGCTTTTGCCGGAGCAAAGTAACAAACGAGCGGGTCGGTCGGTCGGCGTTGATGTATGTACTTCTTGAGGCGTTTACGAGGCATTTGGCGAATGACTTTGACTGTTTGCTTTATGAAGTTTATGGCGTTGTTTTTCGGCTTATTTTCGTTGAGATAGAATGTGGTCTTGGGGTGGTGGTGGTGGTGGTGGTGGTGGTGCCAGTGGTCACGACTCACGCACGACTCACTCACTGGTGATGTTTGAGGGCTGGCTGGGGCGGTAAGACCGGCGGGAGGAGATGAGGTTGGCGTGTATAAATTGACTTTTGACTTTTGACTTTTGGGTTTTGGGGGGTTTAAGCATCTTTTGAGACTTGATACCGTGTTTGCCGTGAGATGGGGTTAGTTTTTTGATGTTTTGCTCGTGTGGTGTTGTAACTTGTTGGTATGTGTTGATTATGGTCGAGGATGGGTGTTGATACGTCGAAGCGTCAACTTCCAAGCATGCCAGTTATGTTGAGGGTGTGCCAGCATGTTGAGCGTGATGATGCGTTGAGCATGTTAAGCATACTTTCAAACCTGTTAAGCATAGGTACTCAGCCAAGGCTAATCAAGCTTGTTAAAAGCATACTAAGCGTACTGTCAAGCAGATCGTCAATACCCAGAGCATATCCCGAGCATATCATATCACTAAGCATTGCCGTCATTTTAGCAATCTCAACGTTCAATCAAGCAACCACCTGGTCCCGCAACTTACAATGAAGTCAATCCCATCCATCGACAGTTCCACGAGCAGCGTCGGGACTCGGAACCCAACAAACACACCAAGGAAATGAATATAAAACCCCATCTTCGACGGCCTCCAAAAGCTCCCACCTCTTTACACTTCCTTCCATTCAGTTTTTCACCAGCGACGTCTAACGGTTAACTCACTCCTTGTAGGCGCTGCGGCCTCTAAATTTATGCATTCGATTGACCTCGCTATGGAGCTCAGCCGTCGGACTGCCTGCCCAGTCTTGGTTCCCTGAATGTATAAGAACAGGGGAATAGCATCGCGTCTTTGAAGTTCAGGCACCCTCACAGAGAAGTAAAGGTATGATGGAAAAGAATGAATCACGCTGGATTTGCCACTGTAGTGGCTAGTCAGTCCGCTGCTGTATAGGGATATACTAGCAATTAAGCTACATGAAGCAAGTATGCGTTCATCCATCGCGCACAGTTCGAGTTCCCCCTCTTAACGCCCTCTCCCCTTCCAGATAGATCTTCCTATACAGTGGGCAAGCTATAAAATGTATCCAGCCGACCTGCGTGCCCGTCTATGCCCTGTCACCAATTCAGCTGGTCCTGTCGCTTTCTGAAGACCTCAATTCAACGTACAGCGTAACAGTATTAGTACCTAGTAGTTGCAACAGCATAACAAACATACTTTTAGTATGAGAGGACGGGAACGAGAAAATAGTGAAAAAGTAAGAAATGATTCCAGAGACATAAACAACACCATTGAAAACACCCCGTGACGCCAGCCTTTGCGCCATACAAATGCAAAGATACATGAAGCGTCGTCTCCAGTTCGTTAATTACGTGTAGTATACAGATTATTAAACTCCTGAATCGAGGTCCGCTTGTTGACGTGTTCCATACAGTCGTAGTACTGAGCAGACTAGCACGCCTCCTTACTCTAGACGGGAAGGCTGCTCAGTTCGTTCGTGATGGGTTCGTATATATATATATATATATATATATAGATGTATGTATGTGTGTGTGTGTGTGTATAAGTATGTGTGCGTGCGTGTGCGTTTCAAGCTCGTCTTCAAAAACATGAAGAGTCCCTAGAGAGCAGATGAAACACCGACAGTGAAAAATGCAAGAATGCAGGCCGCGGCCCTTCAAGCATCCGAAAAGTAGCCATCCGTATGGCTATAAGGCGCATACCCAGACGACGGCAACGCCCATCCGCCGCCCGAGCTACCTACAACATTCTCCCTCGACCCATAAAAGTAGGCTGACCTCGCGCGCTTATCGCGCTCAAACTCGGCCCAGCGCTTCATGGTGATCTTGCTGCTATCAAATTCACCCTCGTACTCGATGCCAGCCTTTTTGACTTTATCGCCCGCGGTCTTGCGCGTGTCGCCCCAGGAGAAGTCGTCGAATTTCCAAAACGCATACGTTGGGAGGACAAAGTTCCAGATTGGCAGAGAGAGGAGGTAGATGAACATCCAGACGACATAGGACCATGAGTGGGCGGTGATGAGGATCAAGAGGCCTGGTAGGCCGAGGATTAGGGCGAGTAAGACGAGAGGGATGATTTGCGGGGGTTGATTGATGATGGATGTAATGACTACAATGTGTTAGCATAATGACCCAACGTAGCATGCACTCTAGCAGTATGACTACATCTTCGGGATAGAACAGGGCCAACTCACCGACGTAAAAGGTAAACGCAATGGCTGCTGGCAGCACCAAGGTGCCCATCAATTCGATAAAGACCACAAACTGCATGCTGAAGCAAAAAGTACCGCACAAGTCTCGCACAAGAACTAGTTCCATCAGATTGTGAATGGTCGAGTTGATCCAGCGACGACGCTGTGATAAAAGAACCATGAAATTGTCGGGAACCGTCGTCTTGCACACGGCTTGTGGGACAAAGACCTGCTTTCGCTTAGGAAACGTGCGCAGCATGAGAGTTGTCAGATAACGATCCTCGCCGAGCAAATACAAATTCTTCTCGTGCAACGTCTCAACCACGTTTTCCGAGTAATGCTCCACGACATCAGGATTAGCCAGAATCGGCACCCAGTAGTTCTGGCCACCCTTGGGCGCCTTGATCCGGTACATGCAGAAGCAACCGGGCAGGCAGGTGACACCGCCAAACACGGACTCAAACGACTTGGCAAGATGATGGGAAATGAAGTACTCAAAGACTTGGATGGCCGTCACCCAGCTGTCTCGCTTGTTGGCGATCTTGGTCTCACCGCACAGCCCCATAATGTCGGGATCCTTCACCATGGCGGAGACCATGTGCGTCAAGCTGTCAGGGAACACTTTTGTGTCCGCGTCGACCATGAGCACGATTTCGTAATAATCGGGAGAAATGCCAGTGACCTTCCAGAGCCCGTTGAACATTTCGTACTCGAGTTCCGTCATTCGCTCGTCGAACATGACCTTCTGGAGAAACGACATGAGAATGATCTGGCTGTCGCGCTTGCCACGATTGCCAGGCTTGGACTTCTCTGCCTCGTCGGGAGTGCCGCACTTGACAATGAGCATCATCGGGACACGTTGCTGTCGTTGGCTCGGTATGCGACTATTGGTTCCGTAGTCGTAGAATCCGCAGTAGACCTTGGCCATGTTATGTCTCTTGGAACCGCTGGCAACCGCCACGTAGGAAAACGGTTCAACCATGTCTGGAGGCGTGGAGTGATCTCTCATCATACTCAAACAGACATCGGGAGTAGATACCGCTTCACCCTTGCCCTTGATGATGCCGTCGCAAATCACAACAATCGCCTTGTGGCTGTTGGGATAATCGGTCATGGCAATGGAGTCCAAAGTGGTACGGATACCTTCCGCGCCTTCCGAGTACGCCGTGACCAAGCACATGGTGTGAGCCAAGGGGAACCCGAAAGGCATCCAGTCAGATGGAGGCTGCGGAACAAGAGAGTCATGAATGAGGCCAGAGGGGCCGGGCCCGTCCGAGGGGCTGGCGGTGCTGTTGAACGGATCTGATCGCAGGAAGCTGGCGCGACTGTCGTTGGCCTGCCTGTAGATGGAGTTGGTATTCGCGTTGGAGCCGAGCAAGGCACTTCCAGGAGTCTGGCTCGACATGGTAGTGGGAACACCGCCGCGCCGTCCTCCTACGGGGCGATTGTCGGCTGCGTAGACGGTTGAGAAACGTGAAGTCGTGGGCAAGAAGGTCGATCCACGCTTGCTCGTCCTGTCAGAGGATCCCATGGCGGAGCTGCCAACGTCACCAGGCAGTCGCGCAGGGGCGCGGTAGATATCCTCGGACCAGTCCTCAATCTGCTTGGCACGCTTTCGTCGATCAGACGACTGGGATGTCTTGGCCGCGGCATACTTGCGGCTTATGAACCACTGAAAGATCAAGGCGAGTATGAACCGAGTGCCAACGACAGACAGGATGAGAATCAGAGCACAGTACAGCACAACCTTGGAGGCTATGCAGCCGACAGTCTCTGTATCTATGAAACCTACTCGTATAATCTCCTCGAAACACTGGGCAATCTGCTTGTCGCCTGAGGACTGGAACATTCGAGTGACGTCTCGACCACGAATTGCCTTGTTGACTGCGCTCTCTGGGTCGCGCATAACCTTGAACCGATCGGGAACACTGATTTCGCTCTCGTTGAACCAATTGAGCAGGCTCAAATCCAGGACACTGCCAGAGTAGACAATGAGATTTCGGGAACTGTTGCGAATATCGTCCCAAGTAAAGTAGACATCGGCAGCACCAGTGAGGTCGAGATAAAACGAATCGCGCGCTTTGGTGCTGGTGTGGCAAGCATACCCAAGGTAATAGGGATTAGTAAAATTGGGCTGGCTGGAGCCGTCCTGGTTGAATGTCGTGCACGGAAAATACCAGGCCAGGTCATTGTTGTCGTTGGTTGGCACATCCGAGTCGGGGGTCTTGGTAATGAGACCCTTGCAGTGACCATTGACGTTTTGGAAAAGAAAGCTTCCATCCTGGCCCGCGTGCTTCTCGGGCAAGTCGTACAATACATTGGCACCAAGACGATCCTGTCGAAGGGGTATGCCCTCAGCCGGGGGATGGTGTGAGGTGGACAGATCGTAGGCGACACCGTGAAAAATCATGTAACCGCCAGTCACCTTGTTGACTCGTAACCTCTCGGGAGGCGAGCTGCACACGGTGGCCGTGAAACCAAA
Source organism: Claviceps spartinae (assembly GCA_018360215.1). Classification (NCBI taxonomy): domain Eukaryota; kingdom Fungi; phylum Ascomycota; class Sordariomycetes; order Hypocreales; family Clavicipitaceae; genus Claviceps; species Claviceps spartinae. Next base: position 50,705 of record SRPX01000038.1, read on the forward strand.
GGTGAGAAAGCCGACAATGGCCATGATGAAGAGGATGATGCTGATGAGACCCATCTTTTCGCGCCATGCTCGCCGCTGAGCTTTTGTAGGCTTGCCAAAACACTTGAGGATGAAGTCGGGACACCAAAAGGTCACGATGGCGCAGTAAACATTCCATGCGCTGGGTGGACGAATCTGTTCAGGAATGGCGGCCTTCTTACGGCGCGACTTTTCTCTCTGGGTGTTTGATTTGGTCACCTTGCCAGACTTGTGGCGACGAGGTTGCGATTTGACGCGAGCTGGGGTCTTTTCTTGGTCACCACCGCTGGTCTGACGGGGCCGACTGTCACTGGCGTGTCCACTGTCGGAGAAGCTACCGTTGTCCTGTGAACCGCCGGATAGCTCAGTGGATTCTTCGAATCCCTCCAGAATTGGATCGTTGCCGGTAGATGACGGCATAGTGTCCATGTTGGCAGCATGCTTGAGGTAGTGATAGTTTCTGTGGTCCTTTCCTATTCTGCTTCGCTCTGGTCGAATGAGGCTTCTCTTCCTCGAAATGCGCCGTTCCGGGCTATGTGGTGGTGGTGGGGGACTCATGGAGTGATGTGTCGGTGACAGAGGATGTGTGTCTGTAGCTATGTTAGGGTTCGACATCGTCTCGGCGAAGGAGGAGGCAGAGTTCCCACGTTCGTGCCCTGGCACATGGAGAGGTTGGAAACCGGTTTCGATATCATTGGGTCGAGCACGGCGAGAAGGCGAATTATGATATGCGCTCGGCTGGCCGTAGACGGGACTGGCGCCAGGTCGGTCTTGAAGAGGCATGATGTCGGCTGCGAAATGGTCAGTTACATTCTGTCTTGTGTTCTCACTTCCATCACGGGCTCGAATAGGGCCGCTTCGCGCGAAGCAGCCCCAGGTGATGAGGAGGCACTTACGCAATGGGAAGATCGGCTGAGCCTAGCGGCTCTCTCGCTCGCTCTCTCTCTCTTGTCGACTCAATGGCAATGCCCTCTGCGAAGTGATACCGACAAATCACAGATGGTGAGAAGATGGCAAAAAAATGATACCAGAGTCGAAAGAGGTCCGTGTTTCCACCGGATATGCCAAGAACAAAGCAAGCAGGCAGAGTGCTATTGACAGTGGGGAGCCTTCGTCAATGGGGTATGACGAAGTCACGAAGTGTCACCAACTGGCCAAACAAAGCGCAAACTGGTGGCAGCGACAAGCCCCCCTGCTGCATAAAAACGGGTGTTTCAACCGCTTGGGCGATTCTAACTGGGGGGACTTTGAGGTTGACAGGGGGCACGAGTGGATAAGGACCAATGGGAAGATCAGATCGATAGTAGCAAGAGAAAGGAATAAGAGGGACCAAAAGAGCGTGACAGGCACTCTGTAGATGGGAAATTCGGTGGTTTTGCGACCACGAAACGAATGATGACCCAAGGGAGGAAGGGAAGGAGGCCGCGATGATACGAAATTGGTGGCGAGAGGAGCAAACAGTCTGGTCAACAAGCTGAGATTCCGGTCGCTCTGGCTGGCGAGGAGACGGGCGTTCAGGCTAAACCAGTCCAGGGTTAGGCGGGGTTTTGAGTGGGGATCACTGGGAAAGCGCGGCCGCTCCGAGGGAAGAACGGGCGGGCACTTGGGCCGTTAGAGTTACCGTTAGGTACTTAGCCGGCGGGGAATAAACGAAAAATACATGGTATTTACCTACATGTACCGGCCAGGGGAGGAACTCCGAGGGAGGAGAACGAGCGAAGTGTGCAAGGCAGACGTAATGCATTACCTACCGAGGTACGATACGGAATAATAATACGGTCAGGACTCATCAGTACGAAGTATTGCCAGTTGGAAATCTCCTTTTGCCCCTTTGGCTGTGGCGATTTATTACCTACCTAGGCTTTCAGCATTGGGGCAACAATATACTCCGTAGGTAGACAAGGGATGGCATCATGACACAGTCAATGGCTCTCAGCAACGGGTCCGAATTCTCCTCGCTCCTTATTACAACCAGATGGGATTGCTGTTGCCAGTTGGCCTGGTCGGGGTTTGGTGCAGCAATCAATAATGAATGGCTCCGGCTGGGGGGGACTTGGTGTATGGTCTTGTGCGGTTCACGAGGCCTAGTAAACAGACTAGGTATCATGTTCCAATCTGAAGTCGTCTGGTCGCAATTGCAGCGCCTTTCGTCTCAGTGAAGTGTCCGGTCTTTGTGTTTGCAGGCAGAGTTTGACAGGAGTCAGGACCGACCGACTGAATGACTAGGTACCTGTGTACAAACTTCAAAGTCGTTAATAACGACGGACTCCAGTTTGCGACACTTGTCCAACACGACGTCCAACATCACAATTACGTGCCACAAGAACCGACAAATAGGTATAGGTATCGACATTCATTTAGGGGAGATTAAGCCGACGTGATGCTCTCGACGCCCGTCCCGAGTTCCGACGGTGTAAGCGCCGGGATAGCCGCCAAGAACGCTCAGGCGTCTTTATTACAGATAAACTGAGGGTCCAGGGGAAGAAGAAAGAAGAGAACAACACACAAGCCCTACACGGGAACAACTGAATAAGACTGACGACTTGACGTTTCCACAAGGTTTTCCGATAAGATCCAAAAGAAGAACAAGACTCGATTTCCGTATATCCGATAACTCACCCAAAAAAAGAACAACCCCTCGCTGACCTCCTTCCCCCTCAGAACTGGGGTTTCCTCTCCTCTAAAGAAGAGACCCGTCTCCCTTCGAAACAAACAAACAACTCCACTCCCCTGATGTTGAACTCAAGGTTTCTCCTGTGACTTCATGTCTCCCTTGAAGCAAAACTAACAACACAAGATCAGAAATGAAGAGAATAATAACAGTCCGAAACAAACAACCAATCACCAGTCCGGCGCGATTCCAAGTTCCATGCCAATGCCCTGGTGGGGCAGCAAGATGGTTCCAGGAAAAAATGGGGCTTTCTGCCAACCAGAGAGTCTGTCCGTTTATCGATTACCGTGGGCTATCAAAGGTACAAAACATACAGGCTACAGCATCACTTGCATCTACAATTCTACATACATACATACCTATTGTTTAATATGTCGGCTCATGGCCTGCGGCGTTCGTCAAGGGCAGGGGTGTGGTCAGCTTCACATTTCCAAGCTCTATTTCTAAGTCAACAATTTCTCTTACAACTTTCAAGTCATGCTGGTGGCTGCCCTCGTTTATTTAAAGTGCATAACCCCGCGCTAGAAAAAGAGGCGGCTGTGCGCCTCGGCAACGGGCAACGCCATCGCGAGAACACCCGTTCTCATTCGTCATCCCCTTCTGCCCGTCGAACATGTGACGTGACAAGGAGCCAGCCATCACCTCCTTGGGCTGATTGAGTCTTCCATACATCTTTTCAACTGGAGAGAGCGAGGCTCATGCATGACTTTGGCGAGGGCGCCTGGGTGACGAATGGGCTAGGTATGTAGGTATGTACGTGCATATATACCTACAGATGTCGGGCCGCGGCTGACTCGCTACGGGAAACGATCGCGCATCCATCTGTGCTTCAGGAATTGTCTGGTCAAGGGTCGAGTTGGTTCGCAGAAACCTGTTCATTACATCATCAGAGGATGCGGGATACTAGCGGGCGCCACTCGGGATACGTGTGCCTACCTTAGGTCTGAGCAAGCATATGTGCGGTGCGAGTACATATGTAGGTATGATGTACCTAACTCGACGCGAGACGCGAGGCGCGAGGCTGATCACTGGTTCACAACCAGGTAAAGACTACGGTAGGTAAATTTGTGCCGGAATATTGATACGGAGTCGGAGGCTTGTCTCGGGACCGTCTTGCAAGTTGCAACCAAAGCGAATTGTGTGGTTATATGTATGTACATAGATACATTGTACATATGTACTAGGTGGAGGAGGGCCAAGGGCGAAAAGGGGTTATTTACGATTAGCGGGCGATTAAATGCAAGCCAACAACTAGCGCAGCACACGGGGCACGGGGAACAGAGCGCAGGGGTCCTGCCGCCGGCGTGTTGGCCCGTCTGCGATTGCCCCGAGAAGGTAGGATCGCTCCTTCCGATGCTGTCAAGACTCAACTGATCAACTGATCAAACCGGCCGCAACACGACGAATTGTAGATTGTTGTGAACTTATGGCGCGCTCTGTTCAGCTCGCTCTGGTCGGCTCACGAGTCACCATGTCAAGCTCAGTCAAGTGTATCGTGAAGCGATTTACCTAAATAATTATAGAAGCAAAACGGGCGCAGCAGCACGAGTTACAACTTACAACTAGAGTGTTGGCTGGCTGACGGACCGGCAAACGGCCTTGACAGGGCAGGCAAGGGCTGCCGGTTCCTGAGCCGGACAGCTGACAACAGCCGTATAATCCCAGTCTGTTAGAACCGCTCAGCGCCCGCAGCCTGTAACGGCTCACTAATCTCGGAAACTGACTCCCCTGTTGAGCCTCCAGAGTCCAGCCTTTCTCAACTGTGGAATTTAATAACACCACTCAGGGCCCTCACCGTAGTCGTCATTTTGCCCCTCCCTGCGCGGATAACGTTGCCTTCTCCTCTCAGGTTTCATCATTCTTTCTTCCCCTCAGCTGTGCCGAAGCGGGTGTTACAGAAACACGTTGAAGCTGATGTGCTCGCGAGATCACTGCTTGTCCTCGAATCATTGTTTTGGGCCATCACCAATTAGTCATTCTTTCTTCATTGGCGTTACAGGCTGTCGTGCCACTACTGACGGACGACTGTCGGACGCTTGGCTGGACCAGACGTATTACACCGAGGCATTCCATGGCCACGCCGACCGCACTAGTCATCAGCCTCGTCACTCTCATCTGACTTCTTTGCCAGAATCATTTCCTACCTACAAGACGGCATTAATAACAGGAGGCGGGACGTATGGTGCGAGAGAGCTTGCATCCAGACTTCTCACGACAACTAAATAGGACTCCTTTTGCTTGCAACTCCAGAGTCGCCAACATCCCGACAAGCAAACCAAAGAGAGAAAACAAAGGAGAGAGAAATCTGCAATCTTCATCTGCGGCTCCTTTCAACACGAGTTCGCCCGGACCGAATTTCTTGAGAGCTGTTGTGCCAACTCATCGGCAGTTCTAGTCATGGCTGCTGCCAGCGCGTCTCCGCCGCTGTCGGCCTCTGGAAATACCGACCATGATGAGAAAACGGTACTGTATGGGCGTTCTGCCTTGAGTCCAATCACTGGTCCAACCTTTGGTCGCAATGAAATAACTCCTTCCCCGTCACCCGAGGCTGGAAATGCACGGTTGAGAGATGGGCCTGTTTCCTCTGTGAGAGTTGGCCACCGGGACCGGGCATTGCCAGGGCCTTCAAGTACAAACATAGTTAATCCATTGTCCTCAGACGTCGATGCATTGGCCACAGAGTTCAGCAAGGTATCAGTAGACCTCGGCTTGCCGGCTGTGTCCCCGCGCACAGCAGCAACAAAGGCAACGACAACGGAAACGTCATCAGTCACGGGTCGCAAGGACCGTGTATCACATCAGAATGCGAGCCGCAGTAGCCGTGAATCGAACGATACTACGACGAGCAGCTCGCATCAGCAGGCTTCTGCACAATCTTCCACGGCAACAAGTGCCAGCTCCGTCTCCGGCATCAACGACAGTTTAGACTGCGCACCCATGGCCGAGTCGCCGGGAAGCTTCATTACCGATGGCCTCGCGCCCAAGAGTGCTTCTGTTCCGCCGTTTCAGTATCACCACCAGCAACAGCAGCACGCACAAAGAGCATCGATCGGCGGAGCCGGTCAGTTTGCTCGATCGCCGTCAGCGGATCTAAATTTGGAAAATCCAGCCAACATCAGGCGCCATCTCACCCCGACCTCACCGTTCAATCAAAGACTTTCCTATTCCCCTCGACCGCTCTCGACCTATTCCACCCTCTCAGAGTACAGTGCTCGGTGCAAATCACCAAATGCCATGCCGGGAGGTGTATACATGCGACCGCCCTCGGGCCAGTCTCGAAACTCTCCTGACAACAGGCACTCGACGTATTCCGAGTTGCTCAATGTGCCATATCCTCAACAATCTCCAGCACCACTTTCGTTGGACAACTCGAACCTGCGGACTGTCGTTGGAAGCAATGCCTCCCTACTCAGCACGCAGAAGACGCTCGACATGTATCGGATGAACGTGAAGAAGACGACGGACTTCTCCATTCAGTACTCGTTCGCCGTTTTCCTCATATCCACGGCCCAGGAACGAGGACTCGATCTTGACAGTGTCAGGGAATTAGAATCCACAGCATCAACCATCAAGAAGAAGAAGAAGCCGTCATCGCCCATGAGAGACCTCGAAAGTCCTGACGTGGAATCCCCAGTCTCCACCCCGTACGATCTTGTCCGAGAAGCGCGCCATATCCTCCAGCGACTGGCGAATGGTGGCTATCCATTCGCGCAGTATTACCTTGCCGACGGCTACGCGTCTGGTCTTTTTAGCAAGGGCAAGGAGGACTACAACTCGGCGTTCCCGCTGTTTGTCCTCGCTGCCAAACACGGCCATGCTGAGTCTGCCTACCGGACAGCTCTTTGCTACGAATTCGGATGGGGATGCCGCAAAGATCCTGCCAAAGCTGTGCAGTTCCTTCGAACCGCCGCGTCAAAACGTCACCCGGGTGCCATGACGCGGCTGGGCAAAGCCTGCTTGTCTGGAGATCTGGGTGAGAAGCGGTACCGTGAGGGCTTGAAATGGTTGAAGTTGGCTACTGAGGCGGCCGATGCGCAGTATAATGCCGCGCCGTATCAGTTGGGTTGTCTGTACGAGACAGGATACGGGGACGACATTTTCGCAGATGAGTCCTATGCGGCTGAACTCTTTACGCAAGCGGCGGATCTGGGACACCCGGAAGCCAATTATCGGATGGGTGATGCCTATGAGCATGGTCGGCTGAATTGTCCGCGTGATCCAGCTTTGAGTGTGCATTTCTACACGGGCGCTGCGGAGAAGAATCATTCTGCTGCTATGATGGGTTTGTGTGCGTGGTACTTGGTTGGGGCGCAGCCTATTTTGGATAAAGATGAGGAGGAGGCGTATGAATGGGCGCGAAGATCTGCCGAACTTGGTAAGTCGAGCCACGACGTGACATGCGAGGCATGAGGAGCATGAGATGAAGGTGAAGATGAGAGACAGGATGAAAGTCTTGTCCGGGGATTATTTTTGTCACATGAGACGAGATACTTCAGGGGGGGTGAGATGAGATGAAGGCTGACTAAGATTATCTAGGCTTCGTCAAGGCCCAATACGCACTGGCGTACTTTACGGAAATGGGCATCGGCTGTCGTCGAGACATTCTCGAGGCCAATGTGTGGTACGTGAGAGCCGCCGATGCTGGCGACGAACGAGCCAAGCAGCGTCTTGCTGTGATTCAGGCGGCTGTCAGTGGACAGGGCACGCCTATGGAAGTGGCACCTTCTCGTGTGAAGAAGGGAGACAAGGAAGACAAGGACTGTGTTGTTATGTAGGCTCTCCGCTGGCGCCTTGCCTTTTTGCATGATGACGACTGCACGAATGAACTAGACGGTATCTGGACGACTGGCCGACTTCACTGGACGGCTGCGCGACTCTAATACCAGGAGTCCGACCACGTCGATTCGAGACGCATTCGCACACGGAACGAGACACAGAAGATTCCTTCTTACGTGTTCTTGTGTAAGACCTCTTCACGGCCGTCCCCTGAATCGCACTCGTCTTGTCGATCTTTGTGGATTTTGCACGGAAACCAATACGCGGGTGTGTACTTCTTCATCAGTCTGCACTCGCTCTTCGTCTGTGTCGATCGGTAATGCACGTTTGTATTGCCTCATTCTACGCGGCCCGAGAAATTCCCAGCCTCAAACGAAGAGACTCCTCAGCGGTATGACGTTACCGTATTGCACCATCATGTGCGGCCCGCGGCACGCCAAGAAACATCCAATTTCGTACGGCGTGGCATGATTTGTACGGCTGGGCTGTATTGCATCATCATGCGCGTCCCGAAACAGAGTGTAAGAAGATCTGACTGGTATAACACGGCTATATCCTATGGTGATGTGCGACCAACATCCTCGGCAGCATAATCGAGCCCCCGCGACCAAAAACAGCGCCCGGATCCTGCGCACCCATCTCGTTGGGCGCTACATTACGAGACGATTCTACTCGATTATGACGCGGCAACGACAAAGCGAGACATCTACATTTTCTTCTTCACAGCTAGCGATGAACGTTTATTGAATACACAATCGACGACACAAGATGTCGTGACACGGGAAATCAACACATCGCGGCGTGGACCATTGAGAGCAGAGGAACTCTGCGTCCAATACGGAGTGGAACGAAACGAAAGCATTGCACGAATTTTGTGCATAATTTGAACCTTTCTATCTTATTTTATTGTTTATCCGTTGTGCGGTATATTCCCAGTATGTTGGATTTCTGGGCAAATGATATGGAAAGTCGGCGACTTGGGGGCCGTGATTTTAGGATGAGGGGATAGATCATGGGGGCGAGCGAGTGCAGGGGCAGGGGCAACAGGACAAGAAACAAAGAACGGATAATTCCGCACGCATTATCAGCGCAGTGATTAGTTGGACCAACTTGACTACTTGGCATGAGGGCTCCGTTAGATCACACATCAACACACTATAACTTCATAGTATTGACTTGAGGGAACACTAGCAAGCACATTAGCCGTATGTATGTATATACTACATCATGCTGAATATTCAATCAATACGAATGAACAATATGACCTGCTTTCTTTATCCGCTGTTCCGTTATTGTGTATCTTATTCTTGGCAATACAACTTGTCTTGTCCGAGTCTGTATCCCAATCTAACGTCATACCATACCGGCCCAGGGTTCGTCGCGCCATCTCGCACCGGACATTCGTTACGGCGGGAACACACGCATTTCACTATGTACATACCTCTAGGAGTCTAGGTACGATTCTAGTCTTGCCCCCTCCGTGGAGCTCAGCACACTCTTTCTTCCCGGGGTGTATAAGTTGTTATTATGCTCCCCGCAGCGAGCGCAAGTCCCATAATGTAACCTCGGCCCGGACTTTACTTTCTTATGTACGGAGTAGGTGTAGCTCTTCCGATCGTCCATCTCAAGTTGTCAAACCGTGGGCCGTCCCCTCCTGGTGATTTAGTGCTGGGGTTTCGCTGTGTATGTGCAAGTACAAGGACAAGTACAACTCCCTACTCTGTACCGACTCACAGAGTAATCGGGATCTACCTATGTAGTGCACTATATGCTGCTGTAAAACACGTTGAAACAAAGGCTGAAACGTGTTGAAACGGTCGTGTTGGACAATGGTCGGTCTAGGAGGAGATCTAATCTCGCATGGCTACTACATACCTACGGCTCATCATACATAGGTACAGGAATCTATAAACCCACAACGGAGTTATAGAAATCTTAGTACATAGTAAGAGGTCGGTCGGGACTCGGTAGAGGGATCGTTGAGCCCATGTGCGGTCGTCGGTATACCTACCTATGTACCTACCCGTGTTCCAGAAACTAACCCCAATCAATGACTCGTTTCTTCAGTTGTACAAACCAGATTGGAACGAAGGCCTGCTCAACACCGTGATCTTCGGTTCCTTGACTGTCCCAGACTCCCACCATCTATCTACAGTACCAGATACCAATTCAGGCATGCGACAGGCAAGCCCAGAACAGCTATTCGGTGCTCAATGGCTTGCAAGTTGCACACACTTCACGTATATAACACATATCACACACTCCAGTCAAGTCGAGCAGCAACGGATCATAACGTGATGGCTATGAAATTCCATCCCCCTATCCCATCTAGCTACTCTGAAATCGCCTTCGCGTGTTATACATATAGTCAGTCCCCGGCAAGCAGCGCCTGCCCCATCTCCCTGTAGTTAGAAGACCGATACCGTGTATGAGCCACGTCGTGAAATCCACTACATACTCGCTCGCCTGCGTTAAAAAAAACGTAACAATAAAAATGAACCCCAGTGGAACAAGAACTTGAGCGAAAAAAAATCATCGAATACCAATTAGTTATCACTCCACATCTTTCGGCCTTGAATCGCCGTGCGTAGTCTGCTTCACTTCTTGTGCGACTTCGTGACTGCACTTAGCTCAAAGACTTTCTTTGCTTTCTCCTACTTCGCTTCTCATACACACACGCCATTTCTCTCAAGACGAGCTGCGAGTAGAACGCTTGGTAGCCTCGCCCTTAGCCTTCTCAGCACCAGTGGTCGCAGCCTCAGCAACCTTGTCCTTGACCTCCTTAGCCTTGCCCTTGGCGGCAGCGGCGGTCTCCTTGACAGCGGGAGGAGCGGATCCACCCAGTCCGAGAAGAGCGACGATAAGAGCAACAAAGGTGACCGCAATGGCGGCGAAGCCACCAGCAACCTCGGGAACAAACTTGATGGCCTCAATGGGGCTGGTCTTGGCGATGGCCAGGAAGAGGTCAGTCTTCTCCTTGACATAAAGGACGGGGTCGTCGAGGAACTTCATGTCTGAGGGAGACTTGGGGGCATCCTCTTCCTTGGGCTTGTCGGCGTCGGCCAGAGCCTGCTCAACGGGGTGCTTGATCTTGAACGACTCGGCAGCCAGCTTCTCAGCTTCCTCGACGGAGTGACCAATGTAGATGTTGTCGAAGAGGATATCGCTCTGCATGGTCCAGATTTCGAAGCCAATCTATAACAATCATTAGTAATCTGCTCCGCACTCCTTCATCTGTCGGTCAGGTTACTCACAGCGCCCATGGGCTCAAAGTAAGAGGGGTGCTTGTCCTCAAAGAAAGCGGGGTTCTTGATCTTGCGAGGAGCCCAAGGTCCCTTGTAGGCAGGGTTGTCGATGAAGGGAGCGGTCCACTTGCCCTTGTAGTCGGGGTTCTTCTTCATGGGCTTGGTCCAGGGACCGCATCCAGAGACATCGGCACACTTAGGGTTGGGGATAGTTGGTGCAATCCAGTCGCCATCCTCCTCGTCATCCCAATCCTTGGGCTTCTGGGCCTCGGGGTCGGCGATAGTCGTGGCTTCGTTCTCGAGCCAGTCATCGGGTATGGTGGCCTCGTCGTCGACAATCTCGAAAGGAGCGTCCTCATCCCAGTCCTCGGGCTTCTTGGCCTCGGGGTCGGCGATACGGGCTTCGTCCACCCAGCTGTCAGGCTTGGAGTCCTTGGGGTCGTCGATCTCGGCGGGGGGGTTGACGGCAGGGGTGAAGTCCTCGAGGAGAGAACCGGCCTTGACCTCTTCACCGTTCTGCTTGATAGCATAGGTGTTGTTGGGGTGGACAATCAACGTGTAGAGCTCAGTCGTCTTGACAATCTTGGCAGTGGGAGGGGAAGAGAGGTGCTTCTCCTCATATTCGCCGGTCTTGGGGTTCTTGTGGTTGAAGATGAAGTGAACCTTGTTCGTGTGGCCACACTTATCGGGGCCGAACATGATGACGTAGGGCGTGGTGTTGCTGAATTCCTCCTGGTGGAGAGCCTTGTTGTCGCGCAACAACTTCATGTAAGCACCACCGCAGTCGAGACCCTCTGAATAAACTGGTCAGTACGTGTAGAGACGAGGCGTCGCAATTTGCCACGAGAGAGGTCCAAACAGTTCCGGGTGGCATCAACTCACGCTGCAGCTTGACTTCATATTGGACGACAAGAGTCTTGCCCTTGTTGTCAATCTTCTTGGGGAACTTGGCCGAGATGGCGTGGTGAGCAGCAGAATTCTTGACAACAAGACCCTTATCGCCAGCCATGCCCTTGTACTTGGTAGGCTCCTCGACAGACCACTCGCCAATAAAGGCCCATTCCTCCTCATCCTTGCCGGAGCCCTGCATGTCCTTCTTGGCGTGCGAGGGCTTCCATCGCTTCTCCCAGTCATCGGTGAACTGCTCGAGGAAAGGAGCTTTCAAGGTAGTGGGCTACATGGAAGAAAGCGAGCTGGTCAGCATGGAAAGATGCCACATAAATAGGTGTAGCAGGCGTGCTATCATGGAACGCAGGCGGGTGATGGGATGCGCAACTTACAGTAAAGACAGGGAGGTCAGCCGCAACAACAGGTGATTCCTCAACCTTGTCAGCATGAGCCGAACCAGCCAAAAGGGCAGCAGACACAGCCGCAGCCGCAGCGTTGAACTTCATTATGACGGCGGACAAATGCAGACTTCTTATGGCAAGCAGTCAAAGACGGAGGACGATGCAGCGCGAAACGAAAAGAAGACGATGCCAATTGGGCCAAGTCCCAACGCTCACGGCGGGCTTCGGATTCCTGGAGGGTGGGAGATTTTGAAGACGTGAAGATGGAATGAGGAAGAGAATTGGATTGGGCGGGCGAGGCTCGTGAAGAGAGCTTTATGAAAGGCTGAGCTGACCAGTGGTTGAGCAATGAGGACACGTAGAAGCAACAAAGAACTGCAAGGACCCCGACAGAAACCCGGACAGAAGTTGGGGGCCTTTGTTAGCTGGTAGTAGGTACCTACGGAGTACAGTACCTATGGATAATGGGGCAGCCACCAAAATTGGCACTGACTGGCCAACTACAGTATGTATGTACCTGAAATGACACGCGAAGTTGGAGAGGAGTCAGAGGACAGTGGACACATGGTTCTTGCGGGGGCTTCCACTGTCCAGTCGGTGCCTTGATTCGCGGTGGGGCTCCAGCCGTCACGGGAAAGCAAGACGACCTTAATAATTTACTCCGTACCTACCTAATTTACTCCGTATGTACCTAGGTAGGTAGTCTTAAGCCAAAAGGTTAAATAGGAATGCGCCGTTGGTTCTTGGTTATCTTTTCGAAAATAGTGGCATGGCGGTAACACTGCGCAATCATGCTACCATTCATCAGTGTGTAATGATAAAAGACTGTCCGTTTCCGGCGCAAGTGCCGAGGACTTACTCCGTAGATGCGAGATTTGCGCGCGGCTCATCATGCCCCATCGTCCAGGGCAACTTTGCGGAGCCTTTCCGAGGATTCAATTTGCCTTCTACCTATGAGAAGAAAGGGCCGAATTGTTTTCACAACCATCGCTTATAGGGACATCGTCACGGTCGTCATCCATATTCTCGATATTGCGAAACAGGTCACAACAAAGGCGACGTCATGGAGATAGTAAGCGCATCCTTTCAAGCTCATTATTCTCATATAAAACAACTGTGACCAAGACCATGCTAATTACGGGTATTATGTCTGACTGAGATACCGACAATACTTCTCCATCCAAATTCCGTAGCCCCTTCATTCCACAACATTATACTGACCAAACTGCCCGTCATCGTGAAGTAATAAGATTCCAGGGCGAGGTCTCATTAATCCGTCTCTCGTTCCCACGTCTAGATCAAGCCTCTCTCACAACCCCTTCCAAACCCTGTCGAGTCTATTGAAGAACATGCTGTCGATTTACAGAGCAAAGATGGCGGCCAGGGCACCGACAAGAGCACCGGTAGCACCAAATGTCAGGCCGGGAGCAGCGTTGGTGCTCGTGGCAGCAGGGCTGGAGGAAGTCTTGGAGGCCGAGGTCTTGTCACCAGAATCGGTGGAGGTCTTGTCGCCGGAGCTGGAGCCAGAGCCGGAGCTGGAACTGGAGCCGGAGCCAGAGTCAGAGCCGGAACCAGAGTTGGAACCAGAGTCAGCGGAGCTGCTGGGGGCAGCAGTGCCGGTCTGGGTGGCGGTAGCGTGAGCCTCAGAGTCCGACGCACCGGCACCGCTGCTGCTGCCGCTGCCGCTGCTGCTACCGCTGTCACTGCCACTGCCACTGTTGCCGCCAGTGGGCTGAGGAGTACCTCCGCTCTTTTCGAAGTAGTGCTTGGAGATGCAGCCCTGAACACAGTCGGCGTACTTCTGCGTCTCCTCGGGGCTACCGCTTCCCTGGGGGCAGGCGGCAGCACATTTGGTGGTGTCGTTGACTTGCTGCTCGTTAGGGCTAGGGACCTATATGATGGTTGCCATGTCAGTTCATTGCTCGTATCGGTGGCCACGGGGGTCGGGTAAGGCAATCCCAAGCGGCTACAGTCACACACGGCACACGGCCATAACAGGCGTCGACTTACAGTGATGCAGTGAGACTGGCAGTTGACGTCGCCAACGGCACACTTCTTCAAGCAGGCCGCAGAAGAAGCAGTGGCGGGATCAGCAGACACGGAAGTCTGGGCAGAGACGACGGCAGCAAGGCCGGAAACGACGGCGACGGCGAAACGCATCTTGGTGTATGGTGTTTGTGTGTTGGAAACCGAGGTCAAGAAGGTCACAAGGATATATTACAAAGACGTAGAGAATAAACGAAGGTGATATCGAAGTTGAGCGAGCGAGAGACTTGAGCGAGAGAACAAGACACGAAAAACGAGTTTGTGCAGGAACGAGAAGGTCGTGGTGGTGATGAAAGTCAAACGATGGTGGCTCTGGAGGCGGGGACGCGAGGTCCTTTATTCAGTTAAGCCAGTGGGAATGTGGCGGAGGCGTCGCCAGAACCCCGAACTTCCAGCTCGACTCGTGTGAGCGTGCGCTCAAGCGCGGGGCCCCGGCGAGGTACGGGGATAGGGGTGGCGAGAGACCAATCATCATCACCCAACCGGACCAAACAGTCACGACTCACAAGTCACAACACGCTCTCGTCATACGGAGTACAAAGGACAGAACTCCGTACGTACAGATTATTCATGACTTGGAGCCTGGAGGTTATAACGACGTTATCCTTCCTGGGCCCTGGCTCATCACCAGGCAGGCTACGGACCCCAGTCTGGACTCCTGGAGCCGCCGCGGGCCGGGAGACGAATTTCCCACCTTTCCCGACTGGGCTGAGCCCGACAGTGCATCAGGATTAATTGGCCACTGGCCAGTGACCACTAGCCTCCAGCATCGCTCCCTCTTCCATGTGCTTGATTCGTATGCCACTGCGACTGCCATTTTTCCCGTTTTGCCGCTTTTCCCGCACACGATCCTCGATCCTCGATTCTCTCGGCTTGACAAATCTCAGGCTTTTGGGCGCCAGTTTGCAACTTGCAAGCAGCACGTGCACCCCGGCGCTCCCGTCAATAACCAGCGATTCTGTCTCACATCCCTGCGGCCAGCCAAGGCTTCAGCCTTCGCCACAGGTGCTGGGTCATTCTGGTTGGGTTACCAGGTGGATCACCGCAGGAATGCGGCTTGGAGTCGTGGTCCGTCTCGTGTGTCTTTACGGAGTAGTTTTTGCCATTTGGTCTCTTTGGTGTGTCAACGTGTCGCAGACTCGCAGCCCAACTTGCATGTTTTGCATTGTCACATTGCTCTTTGTCCCCTACATACTGTATACTCCGTATGTAGTTGTACACTTGTTACGAGTCCAGACTGTCTAGTTTGAAGTTGTTGCGCGTTTCAGAGAGATATAACCAAGGCCTTCAACTTGGTGATTCTCCCTTCACATACGAGCCGAGTCCAACCGAGAGACGCGGTGTAACCTTTCCGAGGGCCGTCGTGTCCTCCGTGCAGCTGATCGACTTCAACCAAGGCTATTTGTGGAAGTGGAAGCGTGGCTCAGCAATCGTGGCACCATGCCGCAGATGAATACCTTATTATTATTACATACCCCAAGGGCAGTGACAAAGTTAAGAGAAAAGGATTAAAAATAGACACATCACCTACCTAGGTAGCCTTAGGTATGTAGCTTCCAAGTTCCAAGGCGGAGCCCACTTCTAAGATCAGCGGCTTTGATTCTTGTCCGTTGTAGGTACCTCGTAGTTTGTGCCAATTTCCCCAGCATCTGCACGTTCCTTTTCGTGTGACGTCCAGATGCAAGACAACGCTGCTGCTATGTCCCTGCATACTCAAATGATGAATGCAGGTTTCTAATATGTAATGCAACCGCCACCAGAAAGAGGAACATCGAATGAAGACGTCTATTTACCGCTGTTGTAGCCATTGCAAGGCGTGGCGACTCGCGAGGAGCCGAGGCCAAGGGTGAAATGAGGCGAAAGCTGAGATTACAATTTACGAAGTACATACATACATACATTATCATAGGTATATGTATTGATTTTGTCAACTGCCTCAACACTTAACCCATTTTGGACGCCGCCAGTGTCCTCTACGCTATGACTCATTGACTCCTCTCTCACCACAGAAGAGCCAAGTGACGTGTGACGTGCGTCGCAGACCCCTTCAGTTTTGCCTATCTTTGGCACCGCGGTACCTGCGATACCTGACGTTCCCGACACTCGCTTATCGTCTACAGTCTTTGAGGTATAAAACTTAAAGTCCTGCTCGATTACAACCTGAGCTTCGTTTTTTTTTTAAAAAAAATTTGAAGAAGCACACTTCTTTGGGTTATGCCACCACAATCCCAGATTTCAAGCTACTAACCTAACAATATGCATTCTAACGACATGAGAGGCTTTAAGGTCTACTGTAGCATGGAAACAGTGCCCGACCAGTTTGGCAGCTTTCACAAGAAAAAAGGTGGCGACTGTGGCAGGTCAAGCTGCAAGCACTCCACGAAATATTAATAAAGGGAAGAACAATGTTGATGCATAGGAATACGTAACCAAAGGTCTGGGCTGTGGCTTCTTGTATTCGTCTCGTTTTATGTATGGAAAGAAGGAAAGTTCAAAGGACCGCTCGCGGCGTCGTTGAGGCCACAGTCTTCCTGCCCTGGTGCGTGCTGCAGCCAATCAGCGTGCATGTCTGCGTAAGTTATTAGCGATTCCAAGTTGCCAACAGCTGTCAGCGAGTGATCTTCATTTATCTAATAAGTGCGGAGTCTGCGCATGACAATCGGCATACGAGGTTCCGGCGTTACGCGTATGGGCTGACCAGTGACCAGAGCATGATATACCTATGCATGCAGTGACGTGCTCATTGCTTTTTGACATCCAGCGCTGTTAAATCCCTAGAGCCACCGACTTACAAGTTACGAGTATGGAAATAGGGACATCCTTGATTTTGCCAACTGCCTCAACGCTTTGCCCGATTTGGAAGTGCAAGTAACTCACTAATAAAACATTGGCGAAGCGAAGCGAAGCCATACTCGAGGCTCTCAAATTTCTATGGCTTACTGACATGAACAATATGTTGTATTCATCTAAGAGAGAGAGAAAGGAAAGAGTGAACAGACTTGCCGCGTGAGGCCACGCACTGTGTGTCTGCGTTCGCCTGTGTCGTTGCGGGCAGCGATTCCAATAGATTAATGAATTTTAAAGGTGATTCTTAGGCAATCCAAAATGAAGAGGTTGAACCTAGGATTTTGAGGGTATTTCAATTCATTAAAATGGATTTGAACGCCCAGCTTCGCCCCTTCGCCCCTTCGCCCACGGCGTCACCATATTTATGTACATCCGTACAGAGTACTCCTTTTACACAATATCTGCACAGTGCAGAGCCCTCTCCAAGCACCGAAGCGAAGGCCATCGGTAAGCTAAAACTACGCAAAAAAAAAAAAAAACCTTCACATGCCTTCTAGCAGAAATGTAAAAGCCAAACATGAAAGTGAGTATTCATTCGTACAAGCAGCTCGCCATTGCGCTGCATTGACCAACGACGACAAAACTCAACGTCGGCCCAAGTTCGGCAGCCCCACCAACGTGTGATTCCATCATCGCCTTTCATGCCTCTCTTCAAAAATCGAAGTTAAAGTCAAGCCAAGCTCACACATGGCTTCGAGAAATCAACACTCATTGGCTATCTATACCAACATCTGACGAGAAATACCATTGTAGAGCTGCGGCTATCGTCATAGGCGCCGTCCACCAGCAACTGCCTCATCTTGCACCGCGCTGCTCATAACCGTCTCTTTGATTCTTCACCTTTCTTGATTCGAACATGGCCTCAACAACTCACGAAGGCGCCAATGCCGACCACCTTATCACGTCTGACAACCCAGACCATCCCGCGAACCTGATCCCCTCACTATGCGCCAAGTTCTGGACCCTCGGATGGGTCACCGGCACGGGAGGCGGGTGCTCGATTCGACAAGAGTAAGTCTGGCCTATGAGAAGTCTTTCGTGGTGTTGAGAAGAGCAGAATCACGGTGAAGGAGAGAATGGAACGGAAGACTGGAATACGAAGAAGAGGAGGAGAAGAAACGAGTCCTGTTACAAGACTGGTCTTCATGAGGGAGGAAAAGAGGAAGAGAAGAAGAATAGGAGAAAGTGTCAAATACCATCAAGTCGTTCAAATTCTCACACTTTGCAACCCTTCTCCCAGCGACCGCGTCTACATCGCCCCCTCAGGCGTCCAAAAAGAACTCATGAAGAACACGGACATCTATGTGCTCTCCCTCACGGCCCAGCAAGAAGCCGCCGCCGCCGCAGCAGCAGCAGCAGCAGCATCCTCAGAAGAAGCCACAACCGCACAAAGCCTCCAGCGCACCTATCTTCGCTCTCCTCCCTGCCTCAAACCCTCCCAATGCACCCCCCTCTTCCTCGCGGCCTTTACACGCCGCAACGCAGGCTGCTGCATCCACACCCACTCCCAATGGGCCGTCCTCGTGACCCTCCTCCTCGAGCAGCAGGGCGGTTCCGAGAACAAAGTCTTCGCCATCAACAACATTGAGCAGATCAAGGGCTTTGGGCGCGGCATGCACAAGTCCGGCAATCTGGGCTACCATGATACGCTGCGGATTCCTGTCATTGAGAATACGCCCCATGAGGAGGATCTGACGGAATATTTGGAGGCGGCGATGGAGGCGTATCCGGATACGTATGCTGTGCTAGTGAGGAGGCATGGCGTGTATGTCTGGGGGGAGAATGTGCATAAGGCGAAGACGATGTGTGAGAGGTGAGTCCACGGTCTCTTTTTCCTTTACTGTTCCATGTTCCGTTGAACAGGGAATGTACATCTTTGAGGCTTGTTTCTCTCTTCTTCCACCACATCCTCACTATGTTGATGCATGTGCGCATCTGTGTGCTGACTCCTCA
Organism: Claviceps spartinae; assembly: GCA_018360215.1. Taxonomy (NCBI): domain Eukaryota; kingdom Fungi; phylum Ascomycota; class Sordariomycetes; order Hypocreales; family Clavicipitaceae; genus Claviceps; species Claviceps spartinae. The sequence continues at coordinate 69,550 of SRPX01000038.1, forward strand.
CGTATCTAGCCTCGACTACTTGTTCCAATTGGCCGTGGAGATGAAAAAGCTTGGTCTTCCGTGGATCAGTGAGGTAGCTCGCGTTGCGCCTGACCGAGCCTAGGCCGTTGTGGTGGGAAGTAAAATCAGGCATATTGAACGAGTAGGAAGTTTGAATTTAATAAGGGTTAGCACGCTAATAACGTGTTGGAACATGGTGAACTAGACAAAGGTTCAAGGAAGGGGAAGGGGAAGGGGGAGGGCAAGTCATTTCAGCTCTCATAACGTGTTGTCGTTTGGATCATATAACCAGGTATGGCTTTGTTTTAGGCGTCACATCGAGACGAGTAAACAAAGCCTCGGTGCTTGATACATACACAGGAGGAGGGCGGTAAAGTAGGCGAATAGACTAAAATACGAGGTCTATCAAGCAGAAACAGATAGCATGTCAAGTCTGCAATGCGAAAAAGTAGTAGGCAAGAAGGCATCGCATTACGAGGAGGGCTGTTCCATACAAGCCTGTCTGAAATCGCGTGTACAGTCCTACACTTCACAACTCATCTCTTTGCTGAGTCTCCTGAACAACCTCTGCTTCATCCTCACGTTTCGCCTCCTCCTGTGGCTCCTCCCACATCCGTTTCTTCGGGTTCCTTGGCTGATCATCCGATTCTCCATCTGTCATTTCGTTCACCTCCTCCTCCTTCAGCTTCTCCTGCGGCTCCTCCCACATCCGCTTCATTGGGTTCCTTGGCTGATCATCCGACTCTTCATCTGCGTCCTTCTCACCTACGTTACCAAGCTCATCAGCCTCGCGAACCGCATCCACAACCTGAGCAATCTGATCCGTCACCACATCCGCAACTCCATCCCGCCCCGACGGACTCGCACTTCCCACCTGCACAGTAACAAGATCTTCCCCCGGCAGACCATCCACCGAAACACTGCCCCCGTCGGCACCCGCACCACCGCCACCAACACTCGCCGTTGCCGACCCCCCAGGCGCCGACCGGTGATGCATCATCACGGCGCTACCAGCCCGCGTTCCCACGCCGAATAAGACCCGAAGCGGGAGCCACACAAGCCACCACATCGGCCCGTACAAGATCCTCCGGAAGAGTAGCCATGCCCCAGTCGCCAGGAGCATATACAGCGCCGTCTGCAAATACCACGTATCGCTCTTCTGCGAGCGCAACAACGTGCCCAACAAGTCCCTCGAGCTCGCAAGCATAGAGTCCAATGAGTTATACGACTCATCTAGCTCTCTCAGCGCGGCGGACGACTCCGTTAGGGTCTGGTGCGCGTACTCACTACGGAATAGTTCCGCCGCGATGAGATCATGTGTTCTGCGCAGCGCGCTCGTCACGTTATTGCTTGCTCCGACGGTCTGTTGGTCTTCTGCGGACAGACTCGACTGGTTGTGACGATACGCGTGTGTATGGTACAGACGCTGGGGAGACCGGAGCGTAGGAGAGGATGCTTCTTCGAGGGCGTCTTTACTGCCTGGGGAGTCTGGCTCGGAGGGCACGGGGAGTGAGTAGGACTGGATGAGGAGGCGGCGCTCGAGTTTGCGGGCTTGGGCTAGGTTATCGCGTGCGGAGAGGCGGGCTTTTCGGAAATGGGTTCGGCAACTAGATGGCAGATGATCTTAGAGTTGTGTACGCGAGACGTGTATACGAGATGTGGTAGTGAGGCCATGTATACAGGGAGCAAACATGAGCCGCAGATATGAAGGGCCAAGATGGCATTCTGGTGTGCATACCTCGCAAGCTCACTACCCAGCCGCTCAACACCCTCCCTCAACCGCATCTTCTCCGCGCCCTCTGGCCGCACAAATTGAACTTCCTCCGTGAGCAATTCCTGCTCCTCCAGGCCATTCCGCAGAATCTGGCCAATCTCGGCGCTCAGTTCCCCGCTGACACTGCTCTCGTCGTCCATGTCGAGCGGTAGACCGGCGCCGGGTTGGAAGTCGAGCTTGGCTAGTCGGTCAATCAGCTCGCGCAGCTGCGTCGTAGTCTCCTGGAGAGCCGTTAGGCGCTCGTCTAGGCCTCGCAGCGACATGGTGAGGAATTGAGTCAATGAATCGTATGTTTGAGCGTGTCGAATTTGCAGAGAGGGGTTTTCATGAGGAGCTTGTTGAACGGCGTTGGTGATAGACAATCGGGGGAGGGACGCCTTTTAAGTTTTGACACTTGGTCGGAATGACGGAGGCGAGGTGGGGATGACTCAACCTCAGAACCTGTGACGTTTTGTGCTTTTCAGGCGTTGATTGGTTCCACGAGTTCTGTAGACGACGATTGAGTATTGCGCGCAAAGCATAACGTGGCAATAATGGCATCTATTTTTTAGGCAAGCTTGCATATACAGAATCTTGTCTATGGAAGAGGAAGAACGGGAAAAGAGCAGGCGTCAATGGGGGAGATGTGAGGCTTGAAGCTTCCACATTGACGAGGTTTTCTAGACCACTGGTTCTACGCATCAAAGGTACATTTCTTGACACAAGCTTGCAATCAGAGTCCTGTCTGTGCGAAGTAAGAGGCGCAGATGACCATCACCCAGGATCCCTTATTAGCATGCTAGTGAATCGTGATGCCGCCCAGAATGTCACTTCTCTCATCTCATCATCATGAACAGTATTATGCCAAAACATGTTGCAGCATAGAAGGGACGGGTCAAGCATGCGGCTTTCAATAAGTTCAACAAAGTGGGAGGTGGCCTTCAAACCCCTATTGAAACCGGTGGCGCCGTTTTTGGCGATGATTATAGACATGGAGGCAAATACACCTAAGCTGTCGAAGCTATACACGGCGTACGAGACTTCGCAAGACGGTCACCGGGGCTTTGCTGAGCCCCGATCTACAAAGTAATCCCCTCCAACAAGAGAGACATCAAGATAAGAGGCAAGAATTACCTCCACAGAGTATATCTTTTGCCAGTGGGAGTTGACTTTGTCCAACACAGCAGTTCGCAGATCGGGGCTGAGCGAAGTCTCTCGTACACCGTGTATAAATTCGAGTCTCTACAGCCTAGGTGTGTTTGCTTCCATATCTATAGTTATCGCCATGTAGGTTTTGTCAAACTTCAACCACCAGACAGTAGCTGACAGCATCCCATTTCGGTTTCAACTCCTCACCACCTACGTATAGACTACACACCAAAGTCCCATACAAAGTACGTCCTCCCCTTCCGTTCCCTTTCCATCACGCCCACACATCCCCCGGCCCTGCAAACACCCACGGTCACATCGTGACCGAAAGGCAACACCAAATTAGCAGATGTCTCCCCACAGGATCTTTGTTTCCGGTAAAGTAAAGTAAAGGGAGACAAAGGAGACAGACCTTGAAAAGAAAAAAGTTGAAGCACCGCCCTCCAAGAAGAATAATCGGAATCGAATTATAGTCCTTCCATAAATGAAGAAGACTACGCCACGCATCGCACTCAAGTGTCATCATACACAATCTTCGCAGTGGCTTCCCAAAGAGCAAAACAATCCCCTGGACAAAGACGCGAGGAAACCAAACATTTCCCCGAACATCCTCCAGGTGGACGGCCCTGATATTTCTGATACCAAAACTGCGGACGTCAATTGACGCCGGACCCTCACGGGCAGACCCGTCCTTCCCTCCCCTATTTCCAAGCAAAAAAAGCCCGAAAACAGGGGAACAGTGACAGCGGTTTGATCAAAAGAGATCGTTGTTGAAGAGGCTTCTCCGAATTTCTCACATGCGAGGAAGTGTTGAGATTCTCTTGCCTAAAAACTCCACCGCTCCATACAAGTATGAGGATGGAGAAGTTAGGAAGTGAATCTCTGTTTGTAAGCATGGAAGCGTGGCCTTTCTTGGAGGGCGATGCTTAAGGGGAGAAAGAAAGGGAAGGGAAAAAACGACGGCGGTGATTTTTCCACTTTTTGTTTTGTTTGGGAATTGGATCCTAGGCGGAGAGCACGTGACCTTAAATTTGGAGGAATTGCTGACCCTCATGTTCTCAACGTACCTACCCATGCGCCATGAGGTCTCAAAGAATTGCATCACGCGGAGTCAATTGCCAACGATCTCTGTCTCTCATATTCTCGTCAAGTCTATTTTCTGTGTGCGCAGTCACTTAGCGACGACACAAGATGCAAACCAGGTTCATCACCAAGGTCACGGCGAGGTTCAATCCTTTTTCTGTCTGCGCCAAGCCTGCTCGCCTGTTCCTTACGTATCTGCCCCCGAATGCACGCGCGAGCGGTACTTCGGTAGAGACAATTCTCCTGCCCCGAAACGCGACCGAACCGAGCTCTTTGAAAGTAGATTTCAGTACGCAAGCTTACCTCTCTCTTTTTATCATCTGCCGCTGTGGAGGCTAACACCTAGCAGAGGACGGCAAACAGTTGGCGTTTAACTGTTCGAGGATCCCCATCAACATGCTCGTCGAAGAGGTTGAGCGGCATTGTCGTGCATTACAAAAGGCTTCCGACCTTTCAGATTAAACGGCATTTCACGACAACACAGTGAAAACTTTGCATTTGCGGCGTTTGTTCCTTACGACTCGACACAAGATTCCAGATGGGGGAGTTGGATGGGACACATTTGTACAATTAGATCTTCGGACAGCGAAATTGCGTCTTGATATATTTCACGGCGCCAGAAGGCTTGCCGTGTTGGCTACTTTTTGCTATGTATATGAAGCATATACAAGAGTTCACGTCACTCGTGAAATCGAGCCATCTACGTGACTATAAAGCGAAAATTAAGCAGAGGCACCGCTAATGAAGAACCACTTGTCGATCGAGCTGTCAATCTTCTCCGCGGGAAGCTCCTGGTGGGAGGGCAGAGGAGGCAGCTGTTCGGGGCTGAGGTAGTTGATGGAGTGAGGAACATTGGTGTTGCCACTAGTTGGTACAAGGTTAGAAGCAGGTACATCCAGGAGCATCACAAGATTAAGAAGGACTTACATGGAGACACCGTTGGCCGGGGTCTTACCGGTGATGAGACGGTCCCAAGCTTCGGCGCATTCACGGACGACGTCCATGGCATATCTAGCAAAGCGTCGTTAGCTACGTATTGCCTCACCAATACTGGTGATGGAATATACTAACGCCTTGTTCTTGCACTCGCCAGTAAAGGCGAACTGGTTCTCGGGCTTGCCGTCAGGGATCTTGTAGATACGGAACCACTCATTGGTGGCTCGGAGAAGGCCAGGCAGGTGGCGCTCGACGTCCTCAATGTCGTTGAGCTTGGGAGCAATGGGGTCGTTCACGTCAATGACAATGACCTTCCAGTCAGTCTCCTCCTCGTCGAGCAGAGCCATGACGCCGAGAACCTTGACCTGCTTGACCTGTCCGGTATATCCGACAAGCTCGCCGATCTCGCAAACGTCGAGAGGGTCATTGTCACCCTTGGCTTTGGTCTCAGGGTGGATGACGTTGGGGTCTTCCCAGGTCTGGTCAGAACAAGTCAGCAACAGAGCACAGCGGCATGTCACACAGTCCGGCCAGCTCGACTTACCTGGGGGAAGGCACCATAATTCCACAAATATCCCTTGTGGGGGAAGCAGTTGCGAACATATCGCAGCTTTCCCTTCTTAATATCCTGCTTGATGGGGTTGAGGAGCTCCTCCTTGCAGATCTAATGGCGAGGAGAACATTAGCAAACAGCTTCTCGCCGGTCCAGAGGTTGAGTAAAAAAGCGGTCAATGGCGCCATGAGGCGGGAATAGGGGGGAAAAACACATAGGAAGAAAGTCAATGAACAACAGTGTGCGGCTCCGGATGCTTCGTACATACCTCAAGCTTAGCATTGGTCCATCGAGGAATCTCAACAACCATGTTCAGGATGGTCTGCTCCGGGTTGGCATAGAGGGGAATGTCGTGGAAAGGAGAGACGGGGACGCCATCCTTCTCAATGTAAACACGGTGCTCAAACGTGTTGGGGGCGGCAACCTTGCGGAGGCTGTATTTGGACGCCATGCTGGGCGGTTCGGGGGGGGATGAGGATGAAGAAGAGGAAAACGAGGCAGAAGGAAACGATGGATTAAAGAATCGTGACAGATGATGAGCAATTTGCTGCGTCCGCCGTGTCGAGATTTTGGAATAGTTGGAGGAGATGGACTGGTGAGGGGGCGGGGCAAGGCCCGGTGGGTCCATTGGGCTGTGGGCAGCTGCAGTCGGCCGTACAACCGACGAGGCAGCCGATGAGAAAGCGCTCGTCGCGCGCATGATCTTGGGGCTATCAGCGGCCCGAGAAGTCGTTTGCAGCAGGCTCTGCGTCTGCAGAGATCGAAGGCCGCGGACGCGCAATGCTCGTGCAGACAGCATCAATTGCATCCATGTCACTGGTCGGCGACTGGGGACGACCCTGGGAAGGCCAGGGCGCTGCAGGATCGAGAGAGAGAAACACGTCGTGGCTTTCATTGATGAGGTTGTTGAGACCGAGGTCACAAATCTCTTCGCTGCTTTTCGGCGTTTGTGTTGCGTCTTTCGCATCAACGCCGCGGCACCAGGCGCGAAAAAAAAGGGCACTGCGTCAGTCCACTTATTTCCCAAATCGTCATGAGTTTCTGTCTGTTGAGTCAAGTTTCATCAAGCGTCTTCACGCATCATCGTCGCATCATCACGGCGTCAGCTGTACTGGAATTACAAGAATTACTGAACTTCAACACCGTGTTCGAAATAAGCTATTGCAAACCTGATATCATGACGCAAAAAACAACAACAAAGAACCGAGTCCGTGCAACCAATACATAGTAGACCAAAAACAAACGACAACACATGCAGTCTAAGCAATGACTGACTGGTACTGTCTGGTGAAACGATTGAAGCATTACGAGCGCCAAAATTTCGCGTCCCTTAGGCAGCGGCCAGAGATTCCGTCTCATCAACTCTGCGTACAGAATCCGCGTCTGTCACGGACTCCTTCTCCTTGATAGGCGCGGCATGCTGCTCAACTGCCGCATCATGCTCCTCAACCTCGGGACGCCAATCGCGAAGATCATCCTCGCAGTCATTGAGAATCTGGCGCGCATTATTGGCTTCCGTATACTGAGCCCGAGTATCGCCAGGTACCACTGGTGTGTCGTCAATGAGAGACAAAAGACGACGCCCGTGCTTGGCAAGGATGATTTGCTTCTCAGCACGCTCAATCGTGGCAAGGAACTCGGTGTCATATGCTTCCTTGAGCTTTTGTCGCGTCTATGTTCCCACTGTCAGCCTCGTATACGCCTCGTTCGAAGCAGCGAACTTTGGGGGAAAGACGCCTGCTAAAATGCATGAAAGGGGGGACCTACAATGTTGGTCAACTGAGCTTCGGCAACTAGGTTTTCTGCCTCGGCGCGAACAAGCTCCTGCTCCAAGACAACCAAGCGGGCACTCTCAGGCTCTTTCATCTTCAGCTTGGCAATGTCATCGGCGATCTTGGCTTTGCCATGTCGGCTAGGCTGGACGCTCTTCTCCGTGTTACGAATAGACTTGAGGCGTCCGCGAGAGTCGTCCAGAGCATGGGCATATGTGTCTTCCAGCTCGCCAATTTCGCTCAAGATGACACCAACCTTGTCGGAAATGTCGCTAACGGCCTCGTCGGCCGTGTTCTCTCCCCATTCCGACAGCTGCGTGGCGATTTGGATGCGCTCACGTCCGGCAGCTTCGTGGGCATTGATCAAGTTGTTTTCCGACTTGATGAGCTTGAATAGCTTGCGGGAAAGCTCTGGTTGGGTCTGGCCGCGCAGAGAGTTGAAGGAAAAGCTGGGCAGCTGAGCGCCGGAGCTGCTTTTGTTGGACTTGCCGCTAGAGCGGATAGACATGGCGCGGTTCCTGGTCGAGTACAGGCCATTAGTGATTGATTCTGCTGGAGCGTAGCGCAAGTGAGGTAGGTAAGGCTGAAGAAATGAGCCATCAAAGCTGGATCGAGACATGACGAAGCCTTGCTTGCCTGCTGGCAGCAGAAGCGCAAAATCGATAATTCGAAATTCGAAAAGTGAGTATGATAACAGCGTCTTTGGAGTCGCGCTTCAAAAGAGCAAAGATCCCACGCCTATTCGTATCTAGCTTGCTTACATTTTGGCGGCTTCCAAACTCTTGAACAAGCAGTCGTGGTCGGTGATTAGGGTGATTTGGGTAGCTGCAACGAGTCGTGCCTTACAGAGTTGTTAGCCTGCGTGTAGCATATTGTCTGTGAAATGCCCTCGTCGCGTCATGCTTGCAAACTCTACTCCTCGACTCAATTCACCACAGGCAACGTTCCCGTCAAGGACAGCAGCCAAACTTCCTACACATGACATACAAGGGCCAGCAAATCTTATAGGAGGTAGTATAACATACTCAATCCAATCAACAAGTGATGTCGTATTTCGGCAGGAAAGTTCAAGGATCACGGATGTATACACGATAACAATACTGGACACAGGCACAAAGAGGGAGGGGGGAGACGCCGGACCAGGGCGCCGCACAGGGTTTTAAAGTCTTGAACGAAAGATTATGCGGTAGTGAGTAGCACGATTGGAAAACGCCAGGCAAACACAACTCGACAAGATCTCTCCAAGCTTTCCGCACTTGTCGGATGGCAAGGCGCTAGACTGCTTCTTTGCCCACCAGAGACAATTGACTGGAGCCAGGTATGAGAGGCAACGAATGAGCGATGGGAGGCTTTCACGACAACGAGCTGTCCGTGTGGGCGGATGGAAGACGATGACGCTGCTGGTGACGCTGCCGGTGACGACGCTGCTCCATGATGTCATGATACGCCTCTGCAGTGCTGCGCTGCGCTGCACCCCGCACCCCGCTCATGTTGGCCCAGAAGATGCGAATGGTAGCATCAATTCCGCGTTCGGTCGACTCACTACTCAGGGTTCTCTCAGCTGCAGTCTCCTGTCAGGGCCACTCAAGGGCCATCGCACGACTACAACGCAGGCTGCATGTGAATCGATACACGAAGGAGTCGTGTAATCAAAGAAGCCTCCTCGTGTATAGATTGCATACATACATGTCGTGACCGGTAAGCACGAAATATATCAGCGAAGTTAGACGCATCGGATCCTCTCGACCTTGCAGACACCCCATTCCAAGTCTTAATCCCAAGAGCCTGATGGGCCATGTCAACAAGCTTCCTTTGTCCATCCCATCGGCGTATCCGACAATCAACACCACATAATCTCTCATCCGAGAAACCCCCATGAATCCACACATCACATCCCAGCCCTCGCAAAAAAGTGACCGTAGATACCCAAAACAGTTCTCGAAAGAAACCACAGAGGTATAATGTCAAAAGAGATCAGTACCTCCTCCTCGGCTCCACGGCCTCATACACAACCGTCCCTCCCGCTCCAGGCCTCCCATACGAGGCACTCACCCGCGGCGGACTAGTCCGGTATGTCCTCCTCGTGACACTCGTATAGCTCGATCTCGGGGAATGGTGATGATGGTGGTGGTGATGGCCCTGATGGCGCCGCGAGGGTATGATTTCCTCTTTGTAGTAGTAACTTGTGTTTGGTTCGCCGCCCCAGAAACACATCTTTGCGTCTATGTGTGTGTGTGTATCTGTGTGTGTGTGTGTTTCTTTCCCTTATTGGTATTCTTTTGATGTTTTGCTGTCGCGTTCCTTTTCGGAGAGCGGAGGCTGTAGCCAGTGGTTTGAGGGAGAGCGCCTTTGCAAAAGTTCGGCCGCTGTTGGTGGCCAGAGATGAATGAGCTGTGCTTTTGATGATGTATTGCCGAGAGGGCTCGAAGAGGGATTTACTGGTTCGCTGGGAAAAGCCACAGGATGGAAGAAGACGGGCGGACTGTTTACACGGACGGATCAACTATCCCCTGGAGGGGATACGTTGCCATCTTATTTTATACTTATAAGTTATGTACATACCTACGCTCCTTCGGACTTCATAAAACCTCAGCTGACACTCCCGAGTCCCGAGTCCCGATGCCGCTCCCGCTCCTACGATCACTTGACTTCATCCATCACGCGTCGCCTCTAGGTAGTCTTGGACTCTTGGGCTTCGATTCGCGCCGAGAGCTCAGAAGTTGTTGCCTTGTGACATTCAGCCTACTTTCGCGGTCCCGCTTTCTTAGTTCTTTGGCTTGGTTTCGTCTGAAAAGATGGCTGGTAACTTAATTGTGTATGAGGGACGGAGTAGTGAGTAGGTACTTACTACTCCGTAGGTGCCTGCTGGCTGGGTGGCTGGGTGGCAGATGGCCCATCGTTCGTCGTCATGTCTGCCCCACCTGTTCTGCAGGATCCTTCAACGTTACCAGGTACCTACGTTGTTAGCTTCTCGGGACGGGACAGGCACAGCCCTGCAGGTGCTTTGTTCTTATTGAGCATCATGCCTCAGAAGTTAGTTCATTGTAAGTCATGATGCAAAGAGGCATTTAAGCATGGCCATTGGTGGGGGTTTAATAAGAAGGACGGCACAGGCGAGTTTCGTCATGAGAAACAATGCTTTGCTCCACGTACTCCGCATGCTTGCGTTACAGCAACTACCTATCATGATTGCCTCCATCTTTTCAGAAATAGAGAACTATCTGTACCCTAGTGGCCAGTGAGTCATCATTCAAGTTTCATATTTTACAATCCACGTGCGGTGTGTGACAGCGACTCTCATGGCTGCCTCCATATTTTCACAAATAAAGGACCATCTTGGTATCTTGGTGACCATCTGTCCACCCAATCCCCTTAGCACCATCATCAGGAATCTACGCCTTTTGCTTCTTGGCAAATCCGACATCCATCTTGCCTAGTGCCCAGGCCGCAGCATATACTGCCATCATACTACCAAAAACGATAAATGGCTTTCGCAACGTGTCGAACGACGAAGTCTCGTATGAGATGATGATGTCTCGGTCTCTGAATTCATCCACCAAGTTGTGGGCCTTGATGGTGACGGATGTGCGGCCAATAGTGTCGAGATATGTCTTGTGCACACCGATGGAGGTCTCGGTGATGGCAGACTCTGGAACTCCAGTGTAGAACTTGACATTACTGCTCAATGTTAGGAAGAAGTTCTCAAGAAATGGAAGGGGGCACTGCTATGGCGGGCAGATCACATACCGAGCGCCTTCGGGGAGGAGAACCCTAATGTTGATATGCTCGTACTCAATTCCCTCAGCCTGTTTGGGCCCTTCCATGAACGGCACCTTGAGAACGTAGCCACCAGTTGATGTTTTGCGCACCAAGTTGGCGGCGTCCGAGTTCCATCCAATGGTGAAGGGGTAGTTCCAGCCGCCATAGATGGGATAACGGGGCTTGAGCTCAAGCAAAGCATCCCGCCTGCCGCGTCTGAACCTGGACGTGGACACATTTCCGATAACATCCGTGAAGTAGGGGTCAACACTCCCCACGTGGAGGGGAACGCGAATGTCCTTCAGAGCCGTAGTAGCCGGGTTCATGTAGGCTGATTGAGCGTATTTAGCTCGGTTAAAAGGGGCTGACAGGTTCGCACCATGGTTATGTAGGGCGTATCGCTCCTCAAAAGCCACGTTGCCGCCCCAATGGCTGACCTCGATATCGCGCTCCAGCGTGGAAACATGGATGACGGGCTTGGTGAACTCGAACCGAACCTGGGCAGGTGATGTAGCACCGGCAGGTTTCTCTTCAAAGGGCCCGTATATCAACTTGGCCCCCTGCTTCTGGGGCATATCCTTCTTGCCCTCTGTGATCTTGGTATAGTCGGGAATCGAAGAGGATGCGGCCTTGACTTCGGTCTTTTGCTTCAAAGTAATGTATGCTGACGGTGCGTAGATAGAGAAATCATGAACCAAGAACTGTTTGTCGTCCTGTGCAATGGTGGCAGGCAAAGGACGATAGGCTTTCAAGAAGTAGAAAGAAATGCCGAGTGTTTGTTGGTGGCCAGCCTGGAGAGGCGTTGGCAGGGTAATTCGAAAGTATTGGGTAGCACTGGGCAAGGTCAGCTAGCTTCCCCCAACTGTCGTCTCTTCAGATCAAAGGGGGGCAAAGACTGAAGAACAGTATCTCGACGTACCTGTCTGGGTCGTACTCCGCGGGCTCGGAGATGAAGTTGTCAATGGTAGCATCTTTGCGATCCTTGACCTCGAATCCACCGACGCGCGCTATTTGGTCTGAAGTGAAAGGCAAATAATATTCACTCTGGGGTTCTTTGGAGATATTCTCCACAACAATGTTCAGTTGCTCCTTGACATAGTTCTTTTCCAAGGAAATGACATGGACTAGATTGGCATTCTTAAACACCTGCGGCGGCTGGAACTGCCCCGACAGCGTATCTTTCGAGGTAGCGGCGGCGACGGCACTAGTAACAAGGGTCAAAACAACGGAAGCAAGTGATACGGGCTTCATAATGACCAAGGGATTCGACTGGCGCTCATCGATTGCGCGCGCCCGTGAGGATCAGAAGTCCAGGAGGCAGAAAGGCGATATCACGATTAGCTTGAACAGCTTGAATGCACCCGAGTCGTCAGGCTACGTAGCCCACAACAAGCAGGTACCTCATACAGCTCGAGTGGGGCGCGGAGAAGTGACCATTTGGCATTGAGCAGTTCGGGGATTTGTTATTCCGGGCATGGGTACGTGGCATGACAAGCATCGCGCCTTGTTTCATGTGTTGCGACTCGCGAGCATCGGGTTCTGCATCTTACTCCGTGGGCTGACAATTTGCCAAGCGACGGGAAGCGCGGAAGTCATTGACACCGAGTATTTGTGAATCTGCGAATGTGTCTTGTTCCCCCGAACGAGAAAGATCCTGCCTGCTGGACTTGTGTAACTTGCTTACAACGAACGACTTGGACGAAGCCGGTGAACCAAGCGTTTCTGAGTTGGCGACTGAGAATCAAAAATGTTGGCCTGTTCCACAAAACACATCAGGGTCCCAGACTCCAGTACCTTACTGGACTCATCAGGGGCCCAGGGCCGAGGTGCCCCGCGTAATTACTGGGGACTGCCACTGAAAGATGGTGGGGATCCCTGTGTCTCAGCGGGTCGCCCAGCGGCTGCTCAACCAAAAATCAGCTCCTAGCCTCCTCCTCAGCTCCCTCAGCTCCCTCAGCTCCCTCGCGGTGAGCGGTCTCTCGCCGTTGGAATTCGCATCCACCCCGGATCGACTCTTTTCCTCTCGTTCTTCACCCTCAACACCATCATACGTAGCCGCAATATCTGTGCCTCGCACTCTTACACTGGCTTCGCTCGTCTTCTTCGATCTCTCTTTTCCACCCCCTGTCGGCTTCTCCCCATTCGAATTGAGCTCGTGCTCCAGCTACCCCTCCACCCCGCCGTTGTCACACCTCCAAGATGGTTGGTCTTGGGCCACGTCCGCCTCCCTCTAGGAAGGGTACGTATGGATGGCCTTGGGTTGTCCTTGATTTTCAGTCACTTTCTTGCGCGGGAGCCACCTATTTATTGTCCGAGCTTGCTCTGTACGACCACTTGCGACGCGACATCATACATACGTAGTCAGCCCTCGGTGGCTCGACATTGTGACGCAATTTCCTCCAATGAATTGTGGTTCCGGATGATGGCCATCATAGCTCATATCCAAGCGTTCTGTTGCTCTGAATCACAGTCATGACCGTGTACGAGGGGATGTGATTTGTTTTGGTGCCACCACATCCAAGATGATGTTCCCATAACTTCTTCTCCTTGTCCACTTCGATGCTAGAGAGCCAAGCCGTTCATTACTCTACCACTTGTCAAGAAGCATTTCGGTTTCTATTTGATCAGCGCATTTACAGTCAACATGGCTGACCACGCTACACTGGCAGGTTCGAAGACGGACTTTCCTCAGGACTTGCTTAACCAGGTCAAGAAGCTCGAGGATCTCTTCACTGTTGATACACAGACCCTGAAGAAGATAACGGACCACTTCGTATCTGAACTCGCCAAAGGTATGGCTTCCGAATCGTGCCGCGCCAATTTACATTCATGTCTAATCGAAATTCTGTAGGCTTGAGCGTCGAAGGCGGAAGCATTGTGAGTTCACACGAGCCCGGCAAGTTTGATTCGAAACCCGATTAACACGATCTGCAGCCCATGAACCCAACTTGGGTCATGTCCTTTCCCGATGGCCACGAGACTGGCACATTCCTCGCTCTCGACATGGGCGGAACCAACCTACGTGTTTGTCAGATTACCTTGACCGAACAAAAATCCGAGTTCGACATTTTGCAGTCAAAGTATCGCATGCCGGAGGAGCTCAAGACGGGGAACTCGGACGAGCTTTGGGAATACATTGCCGACTGTCTGCAGCAGTTTGTTGAGACGCACCATGGCGATGGCGGAAAACTCAACACCCTTCCCCTCGGATTCACCTTTTCATACCCGGCCACCCAGAACTACATAGACGAAGGCATTCTTCAGCGATGGACCAAGGGTTTCGATATTGCCGGCGTTGAGGGCGAGAACGTTGTCCCCATGCTGAACTCGGCTCTCAAGAAGAAGGTATGCGCTTCACGCGAGGTTGATGTCTAGGCCGAAGGATGGCAGCTAAACTAATCATTCTGCGCCGCTAGGGTGTGCCCATCACATTGACAGCCTTGATCAACGACACGACGGGAACCATGATTGCGTCGGCCTACACCGACCCCAAGATGAAGATAGGTTGCATTTTCGGCACAGGATGCAACGCCGCTTACATGGAGGATGTCGGCTCCATCCCCAAATTGGCACACATGAAGCTGGCGCCCGAAACGCCCATGGCGATCAACTGTGAATGGGGAGCTTTTGATAACGAGCACAAAGTTCTTCCCCGAACAGATTTCGACAAGGTTATTGACCGGGACTCTCCTCGACCTGGCCAGCAGGCCTTTGAGAAGATGATTGCGGGTCTGTACCTGGGAGAGATCTTCCGTCTTGTTCTGGTAGACCTCCACGAAAACGGCAACCACATCTTTGCCAACCAGGACATTTCCCTCATGCGGAAAGCTTACTCACTGGACTCCTCTTTTCTCTCTGCCATCGAAGAGTATGTTTCCTTTTTCTCTTGCCATCCCAAATTCCGCATTGACCGGTCTAACTAACATGATTTTGTGTGTAGGGACCCTTACGAGAACTTGCAAGAAACCCATGACTTGTTCGTCTCCAGACTGAACATAGTTACCACTCGCCCTGAGTGTGAACTGATCCGACGGCTTGCTGAGCTTATCGGAACTCGAGCTGCCCGCCTGTCCGCCTGCGGTGTGGCCGCCATCTGCAAGAAGAAGAACTACGAGTCGTGTCACGTTGGCGCAGACGGTTCTGTCTTCAACAAGTACCCTCACTTCAAGGCGCGGGGTGCTCAGGCTCTTAGGGAGATTCTTGACTGGCCGGCCAAGTCGAACCCCAAGGAAGAAGACCCCGTCGAGATCCTTGCTGCTGAGGATGGTAGCGGAGTGGGTGCCGCTCTCATTGCCGCACTGACTTTGAAGAGAGTCCAGGCAGGGAATTTTGCTGGTATCCTGCACCCTGAGAATTTCAAGTAAGGGCTACATAGGTCTTGTCTGCTACTTGCACCGATGATGATTCGGACGAAAGATCATCCAGGGATACTGCACAAGGGGTACTGTCGCGTATTATAGACTCGTTCATGGTGTAGCGCAGAGAAAAATTCTAGCCGTGTGCTGCTACGTGCACTGCTGATCTCTCCATAATCGAAGACATAGCGCGTTGCATCAGAGATGCCTGCTAAATAATGCAATCTTGTGACAGGCCGCTGAATATAAGCGCCACCGAGACTCTTGGTGTTCCAACGTCCGCTGCGGTAAATGATTCCCCATCTTTTCCGCTTTCCAAACGCCTTCCAGTCTTGTCCTTATGCGATTCATCTCTTGAATCTGCACACTGGCAGCTTGTATGCTGTTCACGTAGGTCAGCCAATATTCACCCTACCTCGTACCAAGCGGTATAATAATCAAAAGAACAGTACACTTACTCTCCAAAGCCCAATACCTCGCGGTCTGGCGCTTCAAAAACGGCTTAGGGTTGGGGTTAAGCTTCTAGCTCTAAGTAAGTTTGTAGTGAAAAGATAGGCTTCAGGGCAGGCTTGCAATCCGGGTCAACTTGTCACATGTAAGTCATAACACCTCAGACTTTCTGTTTCTAGTAAATAGTTGCTCCTGTAATCTTCAGAGTTTGGCGTCTCGAGAAAGGCCAGGACGATTCGACTGTCTGTCAATGAGAGCACTCCAGCTTGCGGCAACGATATTGTATTCAACCCTTCTCAGATTGTCGGACTCGTAGGACCAAATGTTGCAGAATTTTCAATTCGTTGAACACTACGGCTTATACCGCAGGCTTCCTGCCAAGCTTGCGAAACTGTTCGCTAGACAGACGCAGCGAGACGCTCCAAGGGGCCAAGGGCTCGATTTCCTCGCTGCCAACGATATGGGACACGGACGTAAGGCCGTAAGGCCTGTACACCACACCTCAGCCACTTTTCTAACATATTGACTTGGCCGATAGATCTACACACTCGAAACCTCGCTATCGTCGTGCCCGGTCTTGATGCTCTCAACGAAGAAGATTTTATTGCCAGGCTGGGAGACCGCGTGACACTGGACAGGCGCGGTGACCAAATTAGATGACGGGTCTTGGGCGCCCAACGTACCAACTCAGATGATTCATCATTCTGCCTGCGCTCTACCAGGAACAAGATATTATGGCGGTATGTCCAATATCGCACAAAAGAATGGGCGCAGCCGTCTGGCCACTCTGATGTGCGGTAGACACCCCTATACCCTGCGACATCCAATGGTCTATAAATCAAAATCATTGACTTCGGCGAGGCCTTTACGTGTGTCAGGAGATGGGTGGATCACTGCCAGGATGTATCATGTACCTGGTACCTTAGGTACCTTAGGTAGGTAGGAGGTAGGTACCTAAGCGCAAAGAGCCTTGCTGTCAGATTTAAGGTAGTTTTTGGTGATTGATGTTGTTGTATTCATCTTCTGTGTGTGCACAAGTTGTGTCGTTAAAAGCGGAATTTTGCCAGAGGCACGGCTCCGCTACCAGAATTTCAGAAAGGTCTAGGTGACCAAGATGAGAGC
>SRPX01000380.1:0-26090 GCA_018360215.1 Claviceps spartinae
GGGGTGGGGTGGGGGGAGAATTCGCCCGGACGCCATTCCAATTTACGGCCGAACATCAACGGGGCTTCCCTCCTGAGGCCCTTCGTTTCCGCGGCTTCGTCCACAAAGGCTTCCTTCCTTCCGGCCCCGCAGTCTGTAGATAGGTAGCATCAGTGCCTGTGCGCTGCCGACGGCCGAGACATAAATATCAAACGGTAAACCTCACAAACTCCGTCCGATTAGCGATGCCGAATCTTCTACGGAACACCTAACGGAGTAAGACAAAGCGTTGTCGTCGTCCCAACTTTCCATGTCCCCCCCTCCCCTTTTTGGAAACAAAGGCACATGGCACAGGTACCTTACTACCTACTCCGTAAGAGACGAAGCCATACTCCTCCGGGGGAGGGATTTGGTGATTGAAACAGCGATTGATGAGTCAGGATCTCTTCATTTCATTGCATGGTTGGAGAACTCGAGTGGGTGGTCGACTCGTTTACGCAATTTCAGGAGTTGGTCGCGCTAAAAGTCAGGAAGCAATGCATGATCGCAGAGATGCATCATGCAGCACAGAAGAGAAGAGAAAAGAAGAAGAAAAATATTTGCTCTCTACTGTTGCACTTTCTTTCTTCTTCTTGCGCCCCCATTTCGAGATCCGCCTTGATTGGGCAACAGTCGCGGCCCGGATCGCGACTTTTTGCAGTGCCAGCGAGGATCTGCAGGCAAAGACCGGAACAGGCTGTTCTGAGTGTTATGTACATACCTATTTACGGCATAAAAAGGGGACACAAGTACATAGGTACATAGGGAATAAAGCAGCCAACGCCCTGCCGGATAGATGCAACGGTCATTGGGGTGGTAGATTCCGCATCATGCGCTCGGTAATCTCATGATTGCTGCGCCAAGGTGGGTAATCCGCAGTTGTTTGACGAAGATTCGTGCAACATCGCCGTGGGATGGCCTCGAGTCTATGATGATGACATGTTTCTTTTTTCGCTCCTCTCTCAACCTTCTTCTTCTTCTTCCTTCTTCCTTGTCCCTTTCGCCTTTGTTTATTTTTTAGTTGCCTCACTTCCTTGTCTTTTGTTGCCCCCTTCCTTCCTTTCTCCTTCGCGTTGGTTGGTACTCTTTGTTGTCTCTTCAAATTCGGTGCAGCGCGCAAGTTGTTACATTGCATATATCCTCACTAGCAACCGTCGTTGCGTCTCTTCTCAACCCCCATTCCCCGCCATCTGCAGCTCCTTCCCGAATCCCACGTCCCAACATACCTCGATGCGTTATTTGTGCGCGACACACTCCGTACCTACCTCTACGCTTCATTTCCGCACAACTCTCACACACACAAAAGGCCGCCACAAAGCCGCAGTGGTCCCGCGAGCTGCGTGGACGGGTATATTGCAGAGACATCATGCCTCGAGCCTGTACGGAGTTCGGTCCCAGGACTTTCAACGACTTTCAATGCCACGCGGCTACGACTACGGCACGCGGCTCATCCGTCCCCGCGTCTGCACTCGAGTCAGAAGCCGGATGGGTGCAGTGCGCGGAAAGTGCCGCTGCATACGGAGTATAACGCTGGTCGAAATGAGCTATCCAGGAACGCCAAATCATAAATGTGACTGACTGACAGCTGATCCCTTTTGACCAGGGGTTATGCATGCCATGACTTCACGGCACTGACACGTGTATCTAGGGACCACAGAAGTCAAAATGTGCGTGTACGTGTAAATATGTATGTAAGCCAGCAAAGAAGCAGTTCACGGTATGTAGTGAGTGCTCGCCTACGGAGTTTGTACTCCGTAGATATGTTCTGATCGTTGAGCAAAGAAGCATACTCCGAATTCATAGTCACAAATCACATGCAAAGTACATAGTATCCCATGTCGTGTTGGCGGCTATGTCTTCATCTGGACAGGGGCAACGGTGCCAGCTGTTACAATATCAACCCTTGTCTATAACATGATGGTATATCGCCCCTTCGCCTGATATGTATGTACCTACAGTACCTCTACGGAGTATGCACCTATGTACCTACAGTACAAAGTACCTATGCCTACCTACATACCTACTCCGTACATATGTACCTAACCTCCTGTACTTCCTACCTGGGTCCGATTTTTCACCCTCGCCTTCGCTCGGTGATGCGTGCTACAGTCAATTTCCTCCCTAAGCACCTCTGGGAGTTTTCGAAGTGCAAAAGACGATTCCCCATTCCACCCAAAACCAGCCATCATGCCTACTCCGTACAGTTTACTCCGTACATCTTATGTCATTGCACATTACGGAGTAAACAACCCGCTCTTCTTTCCCGACTCGATCCCGAATACGACCAATTGAACATCGTCCGCCCGCACGGCCAACTCTCGGAGCGCCCAGCCTTGATGTCAAAAACAGATACAAACTGCAATACAGAGGAACTCCGTACATACACAAGCATCCCTCAATCCTCTCGGGCATAAAAACTCTTCCCCACCACCCATGCGCGGCATGAACTACGCAAAAGTCCCGGACTCCAATTCATCACCTCAAACCTCCGTCTACATCTCGCCCCCTTCTTCAAAAAGTACCCCCCGCGACCTCTTCTTACGAAACTCCGCGAGTCTAGAGTAAAGAAGGAAACTTGCTCGCCAAAGGATCGCCTTTGCATCCCTCCATTACAGAGGCTTGGATAGTTGCGAACTGCGCGGCCTCCGAGGAAATGCTGCCCCGTGATCACTGGTATGTATCATGCAAGACATAATGGACACGGAGAAGCATCTTTCTAGGCATGTGCGCTTGTCGGGGCCCGGGAGGGGCTGTTTGAAGTCGTGATGTGATGTAATGTCGCAAGAATGAGCTAATTTTTTGTCCTGAGATTTCCAAGAAAACATGAAAAGAAAACTTCCACAGGCGATCATCTACTCACAACGGCTGTGCGCCTACGTTCGTCGTTGATCGCGGAGCCACCGGGATGAGATACGTCTACACCGATCCGAAGCAAAGTCCTCAGCATCATCTGCAGACTGCAGTCTCCGCCCCCCCTCCTCGTCACCAGTCTCGCACCACATAATTTGCGACACTTCCCTCGAACTAGCCGGCTCGGCCCGGCGGACCAACAATAGACTGCAGAGTGGTGTGGCAGGTACATACTGTATGTGCCAGCCGAGCTCGTAAAACTGTTGTCTCTTTATGTCATTGCCACGCGATCTATAGCTACATTGGGGGGGGGGGGGAACCGGGATTACGCTGTATCGACTATCGAGTATATATTGGCCGTATGCAGTCGGATCGGCCATCCGGTCCCAATACCTACCTACGTATCCCCTTGGGCCCTTGCAAGTTGCAAGTTGCACAGCAAAGCAAGTCCATCAACGTCACATCAAGCTCGGGGAATCCATGCAATCCTGTCGCCGCCACCACACAGCCACGCCAGGCGCCTCTGATCCTCCTGATCGTGTCACTGTAGGCTCCTTTGCATCACGGACATGCCATCCGCGGACCACGGCGACAACAACACGGAGGAGCGCAGCCAAGACGACGATACCTACATAGCAACGTTGAAGCATATTCAAGTGTTGAAAGCGAGGCGTCCTTAAAAAAATTGACGCCCACAGAGAAGAGACATCGAGTAGGTATACGGATCCGGGATCCCAATTTCGCTGGCATCGTATGTAAGTCGTTTGATCCAAATTAGCCGCCTCTTCCGTGCATTTTCTCGTTTCATCACACTTGGAAGATGCGAAACCCCGACCGTGGAGTTCAAAGTCAAGCTTTTTCCTTGTTTCAGCAGTGAGCACACAGATATCCGCGGCGTTCATGTCAAGCTTTTCTCGTTTCGTCATCCTAGAGAGAGTGAGTGACAGACTACAGTCCTCGCAGGACCGCAGTACTCAAGTCCAAGCTCCTTCGGTTTCATCGTGGGTTCCATTCGTGTTCTTTTTGGAAGACCGGTGTGCTTCCTCCCAGGCTCCCACACGTTAGCTGTCAGTTGCGGGCCAATGCGACCGCTTGGCATGAAGGATTTAGAGTCACAACGTCCGCGGAGTTCGGATGAGGACGGCCAGATACATACGTGTCGTCAGCCGCTCTACGTGGCCTTTGCGACTTGCATGCTCTAGGGTTGGCTGAGTCTGTGAAGAATGCTGATCAGTATGATGTCGATCGGCGATTTGGCGTGTTGGTTCGATTTCCTGGCGGAGCCCACCACGCAATCAATCATCATCAACCACTTCAAGAGGGCATCTATGTGATGGCCAGGCTGATGGCCTGG
Organism: Claviceps spartinae; assembly: GCA_018360215.1. Lineage (NCBI taxonomy): Eukaryota > Fungi > Ascomycota > Sordariomycetes > Hypocreales > Clavicipitaceae > Claviceps > Claviceps spartinae. Next base: position 4,223 of record SRPX01000380.1, read on the forward strand.
ACTTTGCCCGCTCCTTAAAAATATAGGTGTCAATTGTACAGGGTTCAGGAACTTGTACAATGCGTATTCCTTTGTCGTCTTCCATGGCGCAACGAGGCACATCATCCCGATTCCCCCAGACGGCGGCGCAGACAACCGCGATTGGCCCTTGAAGCCAGATCATCACAGCCCACGACTCTACGACAATATTGGCACGGTACAAAGGCTTAGCGCGGTGATATACCTGCGTCGATCGCAGACCGTCGACCGAGGTCAAGTCGCAAGCAGGTTCACGGCAGTGATGGCTTATTCCGTCCAGTGCAAGAGTTGTTCTTGAGGGATATTTCATCGACATCTTTCACTGGAGGGGACTTCAATTCTTCGACAACACACCCCCTAGGCCGGTACAGAGATCTGCCATCTAGTCTCTCTGATAGATGTGTTAACAGCTGTATGCCTTGTTTCGAGGCTAGCCGCTTGGTCCTTCGTGAATGTTCTACCAGAACTGCGCGAATGCAGCTGGATGTAAGCCATTCTCCTCTCTTCAGTCTTTGGCGTGTCTTCTAACATGTCTTAGTCATGTTACTTCCAATGAATCGTGGTTGTGGGTTAAGATATTCTCGCGCAATTCGTGGACTCTAGAGACTAGAGTACGTACGTCATTTGGAGCCGTATACGGTATTAGACCGTTCCAAGCCGTAAGTCATCACAATGTTGAGCCCACAAGCTACCGGTGTCTCGCAGCTTTCTAGCGATCGGACAACACCAAGAGAAGGCGTCTGAGCCAACGAAAATACCTTCACGCTTCTAGATGAGCGCCTGATGGTCCGTCAAAATAAGGACTTCCTTGACCCTAGGGACCGTACCTCTAGCCGTGTGTTCGAGGCCAGCGCGGAGATCAAAGCATAGCAGACGACTCGGAAGGAGAAAGCGATTCTCGCCAAGTATCACTATTCTCGCCAGGGCAGGGAGAAAGCAATGGACCATACAATGCCGCGACCTCGGACTTTGACGACGATACTTCGGCGTCAGTATTCACTCACTCACTCACTCACTTACAGAAAGCTTTACTCTCGATTTCGTCGCCATGAAAGTCGGCATAGGCGCGCGTTGAGTCCCGAGGACGATCCAAACGAACTGCACCTTTGATCAGTACATGACGCTACTTCATGGCCTTCGCTACTCAGCTTTGGTTCGTTTGGATCGTCCTCGCGACTCAACACGACCCTGTGCCGGCGTTCTTTACGATGAAATTGAGCTGAAGCTGTCTATAAGTGAGTGAATACTGATGCGGAAACATCCGCCAAGTCGTTGCCAAAATCGGAGGTTGCGGCGTCTCATGATTCGGTGCTTTCTTCCGGCCCTGGAGAGAACAGTGGTACGAGTCACGACTATGCTTTCGGCCCTCTTTGGGCTTGATGAAAGGATGCCATAGATCACGCTGATTGAACATTCGCAAAGACTTTATCGTGATGATCAAGGTGGAAGGTACCGCGGTACAATCCTAAGCTTGACAGCTCTGGCTGTGGCCCCTTGATAGCTGCGGAAGTCCATGTCGTCAGAAAATCTTTCGTCTTCTGCGCTTCTGCATCGAGGCCTCAACGATACCAAGGAAACTTTAAACTATAGCCATCACTCTCATATGCAAGCCAGCATTTCGCAGATGTTGCTGTCCTGCCCGCTGAGGACTGCGCCATTCGGTTTCAAACGACACATCTCGACACAACATCCACCAGGATCGATATGAGATATCTCAGCGGCGTTCACTGCGATGTTGACGGCAACATCTGGTGGAGATGCCGCGGCAGTAGGGTCATGATGATGATACGACCTGAGCTCGAAGGATTCGCTGTGTAAAGCCTCGTTGTAACTCGAGTGCGCGACTATGGTTTGAGATGTATCAAAGCACACAAAGCAGCGAAGCGGCTGAGTGCAAAGAAGAGTCTTCTTGTCAGTTTGTCATTAATGCGATTGACCCAGCCAATGCGACGGTCGTTTCGACTTTTGCACAAAGTCATTGTGCCCATTGTCCACGCCAAGTCGGGTATAGCGACTTCTGTGCAATGTAAGACTTGACGACAATGCGTGACCATCTGTCGGAAGAAGGAGATTCGAAAGAGGTCAAAGGGTCCAAAGGAGTCCTAGGGCTCTGAACCCTCAAGAGTCGAGACAATCGGAAAATGAATTTGTGAAAGAGTGGAGGAGAGTCTGAGTGGCCTGCGGGGGCAGTGGCTGTTTTAGCTAGAGCAACATGAACGGCGCAGCCGATTGCGTTGCGCTATGCGCCCATGACGGCAAACAAAACACCACCAGTGAGTCCAGTGACCAGACACAGGAAACACTCTTGTTTGTGTCCTGACTCCTGTGGTCAACCACGGAACCCACAGACCACAATACGCGACAGATCTGTCTCCTTGAAACAGAGCCGATGGAAGAGCTTCCTATGCAAGTGCAGAGCGAACCCAGATCACTACTCCATATGCCGTCAGCTGTGGCCTACCAGGCTACCACATGTGCCGATGCACGACTCGCGAGCCATTGTAATTTGTGAATGTGATACATACGTACTGCGAGCCGAGCGCGCTTGTGAGACAGAAGACAGCGCACATGTGGCAGCAAGGAATCGCTCGGGCAACGCGAAGAGTCTGGAAGTCACTACAGAGTACATACCTACCTACAATGCCTTCAAAAGAGATGCTCGTGCGGTGGGCAAAGCGGCCTGGAAGGAATTGGCACGGAGCAGATCTCGAGACCGCCCCGAGTGATCGACATTGTACAGGATGCACGAGGCACATACGGTCTCGTGAGAAATGCCGGATGGATCAATGGTTCAAACATGAATTGACACTCATCACCTCATGACGATGAAAGGAGCAAAACATTATGCGGAGGTGGGGCATGTGAACGCGCTCTTGGCTGGATGAGGACCAATACTATTCGCAAATCGTAGTGCAGTGACGACTGAGGCACAAGTTCAACGCACAAGTTCACGACGACTGTGCGCCTGTGCTATTACTGGCGATGCTTGCTTTAGTGAACGCGGCGTTCACTTAGCCGCCAAGTCGGCGTTGTTTCTGGCAAGTCTGACGAATGAAGATCTTAATCGAGTTTGCGGCACAGATGGACCCGCAATCTTCCTATCTCGGTCTCGCTCCTGCCGCGCTTGGTCACCCGTGACCCGGCTTCCAGGCTTCTTTTGTCTTCACGCCTCGCGCTGCTTTCAAATCGGCCGATAGGCTGATCGCATGTTGCTCGCTGCTTCATCACATCATTTCACATGGATCAATGGCATCAGATGGGAAAGGAGGCAACAGCTATTCGTTCTCACAGAACGTGTCCAGGAGGTGACCGAATGATGTCACGTCCGTCTTCTCACAAACCATGAACAGCAAGTCAGTAGCAAGTACCGGTACCGTCAGCGTCACAACGTCGCCAACAGTTCTTCGGCTAGGCAGGACGAGAGAAGCACCAACTTCCAAGACGTCGAATATTCTTCCCGCACTATCGGCCACTAGCATGTTTGACTCGATCTCTCTGAAAAAACATCCGGGCGCTGGAACAACTCACGTTTCTACTCCGTTTCTTCGGCCCTCACGTTTCGCGTCTGGCGACTCCGTGGGCCGCATTCCCCGGTTCTGGGCCAATCGCAAGCTTCTCCGCAAGTCCCCTCGTCTTGAATTCTCCTCGCAAAACCTGGCAAGATGGCGCGCGAGTCTAATTGTCTAAGCAACCACCCCTGCACTATCTTCCTTGGTGCGTCTGCACAATGCCTCAACTTTGTCTTGTCAGGTTGCCTTTATTATAAATAAACGGTTTCGGCATTCGTTTGACACATTCAATAATTTCCAAGATCCTCATTCTATAAACACATTCATTGTATCACGTTCGTTTACAACATTGTGGCCCCGCCTTCTCTTCCTCTACGCGACATCAGCTTGCTCCTTCTGTACCTGCGCTTTGTCCAAGACATATTTTTTGTCTCTGTTCTTGTAAGTGTTCTTCGTTAGGAGTCGTCAACCTTCAGCTCCTGGTCACACCGCCATCGTCATACCTATATATGGAGAAACAAGCCCACCGCTTGTAATTCTTCGCTCCTCATGCACTCCGGACCTATCCTGAACTCGACATTTCTATATTGCTTACCTCGCATGTTCCAATACTTACAGCCTCGACTTTAGTCATTTAAAGATCTCTCTCGGCAAATATGGTTCCCGCAGTCGCCTCCGGCCATGTCGGCAACCTATCCAGTGAACAGGAAGCAAAGCTTCGTGAATTGTGGCAATCCGTCTTGAAAGTCTGTGACGTCCTCAGGGATTGGGAAGAAAAGAAGAACGATGCCCCAGCCCCCCCTCCTAAAGTCGAAACCTCGAAAAAGTCCCGCTGGTTCGGTGGCTGGAAAGAGACGGAAGCGCCCAAGGTCGCTTCTACCCTCCCCGAAGAGGCTCTCAAGCTAATCAGTGACGGCGAGGGAGACAAAAGCGACTTAATCAAGGACTTTGAAGCAGCCATTTCTGCCCATTCCCCCGAGTCTCTTCGCGCCATGGTCATTGCATCTCTCAAGCATGAACACCCCGATGCTGTCATGTTACGGTTCCTGAGAGCGCGCAAATGGGACGTCAAACGCGCATTAGTCATGCTGTTGTCTGCTCTGAACTGGAGGGAGAACATATCTCGGGTCGATACGGACATTCTAGGACACGGTGAAGAGTTCCTTGTCCGAGATGAGAAGAGTGGAGATGAGAAGAGCAAGACCATTGCCCGAGACTTCATGAAGCAGATTCGTGAGGGCAAGAGCTTCATCCACGGTACCGACAGGGAGAACAGGCCAATTAGTTATGTCCGTGCAAGGCTTCACCGAGCTGCCGATCAGTCTGTGGAGAGCATCGAGCGATACACGACCTATATCATAGAGACGGCTCGTTTCTCACTGACATCACCTGTCGAGACTGCGACACTGGTTTTCGACTTGTCCAACTTCACATTGGCCAACATGGACTATGTCCCAGTCAAATTCATTATCAAGTGTTTTGAGGCCAACTATCCCGAATCGCTGGGCGCCATTCTCATTCACAACTCCCCATGGGTGTTTAAACGTGAGTTTTCTTGATTTGATCTCTATCTTTCCTTGATTGCAGCTTTATCTCTTCACTTCAAATGCTGACTGATTGCGTAGCTTGCTGGAAAATCATCTCTGCATGGCTTGACCCCGTCGTTGCCGCCAAGGTTCACCTGACCTACGGACGCGAGGGACTCGAGGAGTTCATCCATCCCTCTCAGATCATCAAGGAGCTTGGTGGCGATGAGGATTGGGAGTATAACTACCAAGAGCCTGTTCCCGGCGAGAACGATGCTATGAAAGACACTGCCACGCGGGACGCTCTACAAAAGACCCGAGTTGAAATTGCTCAGGAATTCGAGTCATCGACAAAAGCCTGGATCGCAGACCCGGATAGCGCCCGAGGCAAAGAGTTCAAGGCTAAGCGGGAAACCCTGGCTATCCAACTGAGAGAGAACTACTGGCAATTGGACAAGTATGTCCGCGCACGATCACTGTACGACCGACAAGGCAACCTTAGACCTGGCGCCAAGACGGTCTGGTACCCTCATCAAGCAGCGGGTAGTGATGCGAGGCTCTCTGATGGCATGTTGGAGACGAAACGCGCTGTGATTACCACAACGACGTTCCCGGGGATAGCGGCCTAGGTATACCCCCTGTTTCATGCTTTGTATTATGACCTTTATGTACTTCTAGTGGGTTGTTTTTATTGCAGGTTGGCGCATCATAATTGGATAATATGACCTTACCTGCCTATCATTTCCGTTACTTGGTGTGATGCATCTTCCCGACTGTTTTATTTCACAGATACATATTGTGTGCATGTCCGGAGTACAGCGATTGATGATCTTCTCCATAACGCGTAGTGCCTATGCTCAAGAGTCAAGACAATCCAGCCAAGTAATTAATTTAGCGCAGTCGTCATTGGATGCTAGACACAAACCACCTAGGTAGCTACCTAGTTACCTGCGTAACATGGACCCATTGTCATTCGTGTTCAAGTCAAGGCCGATCGCTCACTGGACCGCCGCATGCAAAGTGCGCACTCATCATGATGGCACCCTTACTCTGTGACCGATTTCGGAAAAGCATAAAATGTGTGCTCACATGGTTTCCAAAAGCCGAGCCTGGGATAATAGGTACCTAGGTATAGACCGCTCACCGCGTGCGAGTGGTCCCGTAGACGGCGAACTTCCCGCATCGTGGGACGAAAGAGCATACATCAAGAACCTTGACATAAAATCCCTCACCTCACATGCACCAGTCTCCCAAAGGCTACTTCTGCCCTCTAGTCCATTTTCGTACTGCCAGCCTTGCTCTTCTTCCAGTGTCTCGCCAAGTTAATCAAAGTCAACCCAGCAGCAGCACTACTCCCCTCCTCGACCTGCTTCGTCCAGAAGCTATCCGAGCCCATAACAAGCACCGATTTACGACGCTCCCTTTCCGCACGCGACAGATTCAATCCAGCCTGCTTATTATGCTCAATCTGCTCCAAATGCTGCAGACGGCGCGCATATCTCTCACTGCGCTTCTTACGAATCTGCTCCGACCCGTAGCGCTCGAATATCCACTTGGTCAGTGATCGGAGCATCAAGAGCGCGTGTTCGCTGATGAATATCGTGATGGGGAGGGTAGACCAGCTGCCGCCTCCGATGTTATTCGTTCCAAAGAAGTGCACTATAGCAGCTGTGGTGATGCTGCCGAGGAGGGTCAGTGTTTCGAGTGCCGTGACCCATGGTCCGATGCCGTCGGATCGTGTTGGCGCGGGACGCTGGTGTTCGATGCAGATTCTCGCAAAGTCGGAGCGGAGCTCGATCCAGTTGTTGACGAGGAACCCCATAGATATCAATGGCCAGACTGGTGAGAATAGGGCAAGATAGCCGAACTGGAGCACAATTTCTGCAATGTCGTCCTGGACGTTGTATTTTGATCGCATGGATTGGTTGCGGACTGCCTTTAGGAAATCTGCTTCTTTGGGGTCATCTGTTGTTAGCGTGAGGAGCATGGCCTCTCGCGTGTATGCTCGGCGAAAGTCTCGGTACCAGTCGCTTAGTTTGTACTTGATCAGGGGGAGGATGTTCTCTTCGAAGAAGTCTGAAAGCTGCCCTGTTACTGTGAGGCCAATGACCTGAGTGCGGAGTCGATCTGAATCTGGTCGAAAAGGCCGAAAGACGAGGGTGCTTGTGAATGAAGGGAAGACATGGCCTAGGAGCTGCTTCACTTGAGGGATAATTTCATCTCCGAAAGGCACGTAGACAAATGCGGTCAACAGGATGGGGAGGTAGTTGGTGATGATGCTGAGCACAAAGAGTTTCAATGTCAGAGACATTTCGTGGTCGTCTGCGGTGCGGTGATTTTCGTATTCCGTCAGGGCAGTGGCGACACCTTCCAGGGCCGATGAGATTCGGGGGATGGCAACGGCCAGTAGTATGGTCGGCACATATTCCTACCAACTGGTCAGCAGAGGATTTTCTTTCCTACTTTTTTCTTCCATCGCTTTTCCTTCAATTTAAACGAGTCGGCTGGTAGGGTCACATGCTTACCAAGATAAATTGGTGAGGACCTTCGTACGTCTCACAAATCAAAACCTCAACGACAAAAAATGAACAGATAATAAGACCTAGTGCAAGAGTGGCTAGCAAAATGAATGGAATCTGAAGTAGCTGGCGTGAGATCTGCTTCCATTTAGGAAAGTAGTGTTTCGTGCGACCATTCTCGTCTACGATGATCTTCTCGTACTTGAAGCTCGGCCGATTCACTTTCACCTTGTTGACGCCTCGAACTTGCCAACGAATACTGAGATCTACCTCCTGGATCTTCCAGTATTCCACAAAGACCGTGCACCAGACGCTCGTCAAAATGGCGTACGATAGTGAGTATTTGGACAAGAACTGCCACGCTATGAGGCCGGTGATAGCAGGAAAAGTCATAAACATGAGATACGTCTGAAGGAACGCAAAGTAAAAGGCCACTTTTGGGCCATGAAGATTGCGAATCTTGTCATAGTCATCGACAGTCAATATGAGGCGCTTGCTCAGGTGCCGCAACAGAGACTGGTTGACTGCTTCGTTGTGCAGCGGAAACATGGACTTGACATGTTTCCAATCGCCTACTTCGGGAGTGATGCCGGCACCACCTAGTTCTTTCGGCCAGTGGATCAGATGATACAAGGAAAGCAAATCTTCCGCTTCGAAGAAGGCTTTGACAACTGTGTCCTTGTCACCGCCAGGATGTGACTGAATGATGGCATACAGCCAATCTTTGACTCTGCCCCGAGTCAGCCGAGACTCACAATCAATGTGTGCTGAGGCGTATAAACGTTACCTCTGTTTGTACACGGCATTTCCGAGTACCTGCTCAGATGCCTTGACGAAAACTAGGATGGTCTGATCATAGCCTGGACGGACCTCTGTGTGCAGTCCTGCTACTTCGAGACCATCCAGCAGGCGATTGAACTCCTTGGCTGCCACATCGTAATCTTGGCTTGGTCAGCTGGCTTTGTTGGATTCGACGGGTGCCAAGACGGAATCATACATACCCACGCCTGCAAAGTCATATACCACGACGTACTTATCATTGTACGTCTGCTCTTCCTTGGACAATGACGACCCATCGACCTGTGCTGGCGTCTGCTCAATAGGCGACGCTATAGGCGACGCTGTGCACGTGGGAGACGGCGGAGCGAGATGAGTATCGACAGGCGGACACAAGGACGGGCGTTGACGATGACGGGTGGTTTGAAGGGCCATTATGGGCGCACGACTGAGTTCTGATGGCAAGCTGATGTTATGCCGGGCTTTTTCTGGGCGAGGCTCCTTCCGCGCGCTGCCGAGATCCGAAGGCTCAAGATCACTTGAGCTCTAACCTCTCAGCCTCAACCAGACTGCATGAGAGTCAAAGGGTGCAATGAAAGCAGAGGACATGCTATTCTGCATCGGGTGATGCGCGTCGAAAGTGAGCTACGAGACAGAGCGCGGCGAGTCAATTGCTGTAGCGAAGACTCGACAAAGCCGACAAAGGAGACAAAGGTCAGATCGCAGCCTTGCAGCAGGCAAAGATGTCCTTTGCGCGGAAGGACGGCATTGAAACCCGGGACAAGCCAGGGTGAGCACTGAGCAGTGAGAAGTGAGCACTGAGCAGAAACAAGACATCAATCTCCGCTGCTGCATGTATGATGTATGTACATTGTAAGCAACTGCCCCACGCCTGGACTGGAACTCGGGAAAGGCTCAAATCCCTGGCGAACTGACGTTCAGTGACGCAGTTGATACCCGTGAATTCACCTGTCTCAGAAAAGAATCCCGGCAATATGTGAACATACGCGCTTTGACCACTGATGAGTGAGAGCTAACGGAGCAAGTAGACGCCAAGAAGCAACGAGAGCAGATACCTAGAGTACAGACCACTGTTGTGACGTTTTGCAGGCACAGCCAACCGCAAAGTTTTTATACGTACGCCGCCAAAGATTGTTCAACTACACGAAGTCTCAGCATTCTGTTTAAGCTTCCAGAGTAGGCTCAATGATGGCAGCGTTAGCTGGAATTGGTGTCATCCCTTCTTCCGCGAATAAAGTGGCCAGGGTGGCTGGTTATTGTGGCTGAAATTGGTGTGATTTGGTGGTTCCCGATACGAAGTTTCCCCGGCCCAAGGACCCCTGCTATCGCCGCTTCGAAGAAAAAAAAGTCTGGCGGGGCGGCAGATTGTGCAGCCAAGACGGTCCATTTTGCTGCTTCACATCGCATCGCAGCAATTCGCACACATCTTTCCCTCGACCAAATACCCTAACGTGTATTTACAATGGGTGCTGGAAGACGCATGGGCAGGAAACAGGGTGCTCCCGAGCCCCTGTCAGAAGAACACTTTGCCAGACTGAAGCGCAAGGCCGGTCTGCCTGTCGACGCGCCCACAGAATCAGACAACAAGCGACGGAGAACAGCAAAGAACGCCCAGTCGCCCAAGGGCAGCAAGACCAATGGATCTGCAGCGCAAACGCAAAAGAAGTCTGGCAAAAATAATAGCAGATCCTCTGCTCCTCAAAATGGCGCAAATGGGAAGAAGGCCAATGGGAGGTCCAAGGTCGTGGCCGCAAAGCAGGAAGTCCTCGAGGATGATTCAGACCTTGATTCGGACGACGACGATTCAGATCTTGCTATAGAGAAGCTATCTGACTTGGAAAACGGCGGTGCGCCAGCGGTTCTAGGTGACGACTTCTTAGGCTCCGATTCAGGTTCATCCGTGTACGACTCGGATGCCGAGAATGTCGAGCGGCCCATTTTCTCAGAAGACGAGGACGAGTCGGACCCCGAAGAGAAGCTCACAGCGGCCAACATTGAGGGCTTGTCGCGAAAGCTGGACATGCAATTGGCAGAGGCAGAAGCTGCCAATGCGGCCGAATTGGCCGAAAGTGCCATGCGGACCAACATTGCCGGAGACAGACCGCACATCCTCGAAGATGACGACAACGAGGACGATGAGCTTAGCAAGACAAATGCTCTTCTTGCACCGGATCTGCAACTACTACGAACCAGAATCACGGAGAATATTCGCGTGCTCGATGACTTTGCCAACCTCGCCGAAGAGGGCCGCTCCCGGTCAGAATACACAGCGCAGCTCATTAAAGACATTTGCGCCTACTATGGCTACTCGGAGTATCTGGCCGAGAAGCTCTACAACCTGTTCACGCCCCGCGAGGCATTTGCCTTCTTCGAAGCCAACGAATCGGCTCGTCCCGTCGTGATCCGAACAAACACACTCCGCACGCATCGTCGAGATCTCGCGCAGGCCCTCATCAACCGCGGCGTCACGCTCGAGCCTGTCGGCAAGTGGTCCAAGGTCGGCCTGCAAGTGTTTGAGAGCAGCGTACCCTTGGGCGCAACCCCCGAGTATCTCGCCGGCCACTACATTCTCCAAGCAGCATCCTCCTTCCTCCCCTGCATGGCGCTTGACCCCCAGGAGAACGAGCGCGTTCTCGACATGGCCGCCGCCCCCGGTGGCAAAACGACCTACATGGCCGCCATGATGAAGAACACGGGCATCATCATCGCCAACGATCCCAGCAAGAACCGTGCAAAGGGTCTCATCGGCAACATTCACCGCCTCGGCGCCCGCAATGTCATCGTCTCCAACTACGACGCCCGCGAATTCCCCAAACCCATGGGCGGCTTCGACCGCGTCCTCCTCGACGCGCCCTGCTCCGGAACAGGTGTCATTGCCAAGGACCCCAGCGTCAAGACCAACAAGACAGAACTGGACTTCATGCAGCTCCCCCACGTGCAGAAGCAGCTCCTCCTCGCCGCAATCGACTCCGTCAACCACGCCTCCAAATCAGGCGGCTACGTCGTCTACTCGACCTGCTCCGTCACGATTGAAGAAAACGAACAAGTAGTCCAGTATGCCCTCTCGCGCAGACCCAACGTCCGCCTCGTAGACACGGGAATCTCATTCGGAAAGGAAGGCTTCACGAGCTTCATGGGCAAGAAGTTTGATGCTAGTCTCCGGCTCACGAGGCGGTACTACCCGCACACATATAACGTGGATGGCTTCTACGTCGCCAAGTTCAAGAAGATTGGCGCCTCGCCTGTCAAGAGTGGCTCGTCCACCAATGACCATCACCAAGGCCAGCGTGACGACGGCGCTGAAACCGTCGTCATTGACAGGACGCCCATCTCCACAGAGGAAGATGAGCGGACAGAAAAGAAGGATGACTTTGGGGGCTGGGATGATGATGAGGATAAGGCGTATATGGAGAAGGGGAGGAAAAATGCTATGCGGAGGAGGGGTCTTGATCCGAAGAGTAATGCTACGAAGGGCAAGAAGGCGAAGAGCGAGGAAGGGAAATAATTTATCATGTCAGTTCTTGGGTGTTGGTTTTCTCTCAAAATGGTTTTGTACTTGCTACGTCGTGTCAACTTTTCTCTTTTGTGTTGCTACGATTTTGAATTTACCAGTCATGCTTGTTGCGCAATGTGAAGCAATCAAGTTGGGACCAAGTCTAGCTTTTTATCTTTCGTGCTACATACTACGGTTTTGAAGTGTGAAGGAAGCAAAAGAGAGTACTCTCGTCTTTGTAGTGTAGTGTAATAGACATTCCCTCCCTCCAGACAGTGGACACACACACGCACACACACACACACACACACACACACACACACATAGCCAATCACCAAGACGATATTTCTAAATCTTTCTATATATTTTGCACGCCTCGTAAAAAAACTTGTCATCGCCCCAATCCAGCACACATGCCAGAATGGAACAATCAACAAAAGCTATATGCCAAAATGGGCTAACTAAAGAATAAGAGTAAAAAAAAAAGCAAATGGGTACCCTCATAAAACATCATATTCGTCATCGCAGTCGTGAAAAAAGAAACAGACAGAGGAAGGGGTGGGAAAGAGGAAGAGAGAGAGAGATAGAGAGAGAGAGCAGAAGGGCAAAGACCAAAGAAGAAAAAAAGAGAAGCCCCTCTCAAAACCCCCCAAAACAAAAATCCACCAAACAAAAATCCTGATTCCTCCCCCATCCCACCCCCCTCGGCCGGCGCTCCTGTCTACACGCTTGCTTCTGTTAGTTCCTCCCATCTATGACCCAATTCCAATCATGAAACAAATGCTGCCGTCACACGCAATGCAATACCAATGCAATTGGAATGCGTATTTTCTTCTCCAATCCAAAAACATTTGCCGCACGCACGCAAAAAAAAATAAAAAATAAATATCCTCCTCGTCATCAGAGAATCCGGCACTGCTGTCTCAACGACAACTCCATCACATAGCCAGATCGTCAAACTGGGACACAAGATCTCGAATCGTCCATCTCCACACATCTCGATCCCTCGGCCCCCGATTCACCCACTTCTCGCACTTCTTCCTCCACCGATCTTCTTCCTCGCGCTGTCTCCGGATGAATTCCGGCCCAACATCGAATTCTTCTCCCACGAGCCAATCGTCCTTGATGTCAGAGGTGCGGCCCCGGCCACTCGAGGTGCCCTCTCCGCGAGTCTCCTCATCGCCTGTGTTGTGGTTCTTGCTATCATCTAGGTCGGGAATATCTTTGAAGACATCATCCTCGTCGTCGTCGAGAGCGTCAAATCCGTCCATCGTGTCCGTGGTGGCTTCTGACCTGGCCTTGTCTTGGGGGCCCAGCTTCAGCCAGCACATACTTTGGGGGTCAAAGACCATGCCGCTGACGACTTGGACGCCTTTTGTGGCGCTGAAGTTGGTGATGAGGGCCGGTCGAGGCGTCGCTCCGTCCTTGTCTCGATTCTGGTAGTGATTGTTGGCTGAAGGAGTGCTGGAAGCACCAGTGGCTGCTGCTGCAGTGGCGGTAGCGGAAGCAATGGCAGCAGTGTAGGAGGGTGCACACATTGTGCCATCGAAAGCGTGGAGTACGTTTTCGTTGCCCTCCCACCGAAATGTGTCAGCATTGTAATACATACCATTCACCACCTTGGAATCTTTGTCAGCGTTGAGGTTGGCAATGAGGTGTGGCTTGAGCTGCTGAGGCTGTTTTGTCTTCCTTCTGGGCCGGTTCGTCGTCTGCTGAGGTAGGCCGGAGGCCATTATCCTCGGTCCAAGAAGAGGAACGTGGGCTTCCCGCTGGCCGGCAATGGTAGACAACGGGCCGTGGCTGGGTGCACGGTGGGCCAGCGATGTCTCCCGAGCAATGCGGCTGGCTTTGGTATCACGGGCAAACCGCGGCGTGTGTGTTGTCGGCGTACTTGTCGGTGTCGATCTTGCCATTGAGTAGGGCGTCAAGGGTGCTGGCGTCGTGGCTCGGTCGGGCAGAATGCTTTGATAGAGCTTGTTCCGCATCGTAGTCTTGGCATTACCGCCGGTCAAGGGCTGCTTGAGGAATCGTGTTTCTGAATCTCGCGAAGTGGGTAGGTCGTCAAACCCATCAAGTTCGTGGCCGTCGCCAAAGTGCTTTTTATTCTTCGGCTTGCTCAGGCGCTCCCATGTGTCCGCGGCAACCCTATAACGATGCGGACTCGGTGATCGCGCGCGCGACCTCGACAGGGAGCGGGACATCGGCCGAAGATCAATGGAGTTATCCGAGTCGTGGCGGCGGAAATGTCGCAGAGTCTTGGAGGCAATGTGCTGCGATCTGCCCTGAGAGGCACCGGCGGGCAAGAAGGGCTGTGGTTTCCGCGTCAGTGGCGGGCTGCTGCTGAAGCCTGAACGCGGCTGTCGTTCTACCGGCGTCTTAGGTCGACAGCCAGTTTGCGGTCGGCCCGCCGTCTCGCCTCTCGAGGGCGGACGATGAGAAGACATGGGTTTGCGCGTCGGGGGAAAGGATCGCTTCTGTTTAAGAAGTTGAGAGCTCGTAGTGGACGCTTCGCCCTTGAGCGAGGAAAAGGATGATCTGGGGGCCAGTTCGCGACTGCGCGACGCAGACAGAGGGAATTGTCGTCCAGGAGAGGTGGTGGTGGGCGTGGGCAGGCTGTTGACAGAAGACTGATGTGAATGACTCATGCGCGATTGTGCAAGACGACTGATGCGCAAGGGAGCTGTTCCTGATTTGCCGCCGGTAGTCTCGAACACTGGTGCCAGCGAGGTGGAATGCGCGCGCTCGTGATTAAGGCGGGAGAGTCTACTTTGCGAGGGCATGGACAAGGAGGAGCCGGTCGGCTTGGTGGTAAAAGTCAAAGACACGGCAGTCTTAGGCCGTGCGGCACAAGCTGCCTGTGTCTCTTTGACTTTGACGTTTCGATGGAGAGCTAATTTCCCGAGGCCAAAGAAGCTGCCGTCTCCAATGTCCAATCCATCAAAGAAGTCCTCGCGATCTGCCTCTGCGTGTGGAAGCTCCTGGGGAGGCGCTGGAGTTGCTGCTCTGCTTGGTGAAGGCGAGGCTTCTTCGAGAATTCTCTCGGGCGAAAAGTTCTTCTTGCGCTGCTGGAGACGTTCTTTCAAGTTGAAGGGCCCCGAGGGCAAAATGAGTCCTTCAAAGGCCTCATCTTCACTCTCTGCTGTCATGGAACTGGAAATACTGGGGCTCATGGCAGACGTCGAAGAGCTTCGTACCGAGCGCCCGTCTCGTCGAGTACCGCCGTGGCGTGTGCCTAGGCTGCCCTCACCCCAGTCGAGCTCGTCGAGGTTGGATAGCAATGATGGCGTCGCGGGTATGTCCTTCCTGGTGGACAGCCGCAGTTTCCCATCAGAAGGAAGTTCGAGGTCCTGTTCAAAGTCGTCGTCATGAGGCTCCTGAGCCCTTTCAGACTTTTGTGGTGTGGGGGTAGGTGGTATAAAGGAGAGTGTTTGAAGAGTTAGTCTTGGCTTGGGGACTTTGACGGTGGCAGATCCGTCGCCGAAGAAATCATCATCATCATCTTGTGTTTCCTTGTACTTGTCCAGATTTAAAGCGGAGGAGAGCGCACTGGTTTTCGGTTGCGTAGGTTGTCCAGGGGAGCCCAGCTGAGAGAAGATAGGCGATTGCATTATCCTCGCTGGGCTGCTCTGTGTCGAGTCTCCGCTCACTTGGCGAAGGGTGGTTGGGAATTCTGTGTCAGTCTTGGGCTTGACACTCAACGCTTGCGAGGCATCTGGAAGCTCAAGATCTGTTTCCCAGTCGTCCTGATAAATCTGTTTGATCTTGCGTCCTCCAAGTCTTTTGATTGTGCCCCCTCTTAGAGCAGAGGAAGGTATATTCTTTGGCAGTGGAATTCCAGCATGCTCTGCCGCCGCAATAGCATCCATGGTGGAACGCTCATCATCTCCAGGTAAAGGAAGGTGCGTCTCTTCTCCAATCACGGAGTCCAGCTCCGATCGAAAGGATACATGCGACGAAACTGAGTCACGTCGCCGCGAGGATTGCCGTGACAAAGTATGTGAACTGGGAACCCCAGTGTTGGTGGTGGTGAAAGAACTCCGAAATGAAAGCTCGTCGCCTTCTACGAGAAGGTCCTCGTCATCGTCCCAGTTTTCAATATCGTCCTCCATGGGTTGCCGGGGCTTCAATCGTAGGGTCTCCATGGCTGGCATATGCGCGCGAGTGGGACGTATGGGAGGCAGATATCGCGTAAAAGGTCGAGGTTTTTATTCTGGGATGATTCGACTGAGACGTATTGGATCGGAGTGGTGTGCGAATGCGACCAGATTTCGATATCAGTTGAGTGGATTCATAGTCGTCACTTGCACAGCGCAGACTTTGTAAATCGGTCCGCTAATCGAAAATCGGCACAGCTAAGTCCGTCGTTTGTTGTCGTTGTCGACAGATGGTAGCTTCAAGCTGTCGGTGTCCTGTGTGCGGGTGAGTACGGCTTATTCGCGATTCAGGGTGGTGACTCTGTGAGCGGCGGCTCTTGGGTGCGTACCAGTAGTTCGACAAAGCTGCTCGAGACAGTTTCGTCACTCTGGGTATTCTCGATGCGAGCGTGGGTAAATAAAAGCGAGTTGATGATGCAGTCAGAGTTGTGCAGACTGGTCTGTCCTAGTCGTGCATTGAATGTCTGATGCGTTGAACACAAAGCGAGGAAAAAGAAGGCTGGGAAGGCAAGAAATCGGAGGGACTGGAAGGGACTCAAGGGACTTGAAGGGACTGAGGCCACCGCCGGACCATAGCGTTTTTGCCAGTGACCGGGGGTGGCTGGCAGCATTCTCCCAGGGCCCTGGGTGAGCCCAGACTCCTGAACTCGGAGAGAGAACCCTGGCTTGGGTCCGGCTGATCTCGGCACGGGGTTGCCTGTTCAGTCGGAATTAGCGTGCATGACTTTCCACGGCTTCTTCAACGCACCGTCTGCTGCGCTCCAACAAACGAGCGTCTTCCCCTGTAGCTTCCCTGTAGCTCCCCTGTAGTCCCCTGTAGCTCCCTCGGACGGCCCTTGTAAGATCCCCTGTAGGTCCGCACGTTAGGGCCCCCTTGTAGGCCCTTGGTTGTCTCACTGCGAAAGACCAGAACTGCGTGTGGGGCCCTAAGCTGAGGACGCCTCTAGATATGGCCTAGCGCTGCCACTGGTTGCAATGATCATGGTGCGTGAGTCAGGGTGACGCACCCTTTGACCAGCAAACCACATTGGGAGGGTGGGATCGAGCAAACGCACTGCCGAAATACGGGCGTTTGCACCAACTTCCTCACTTTCCTCAATTTCCTGCTGGCGACATAATAAAGGTGGCAGGAAAAGCATGTGCGAACAAGGCTAACCTTGGTAACCGCAAGAATGCACAATGCTGACGCGCAGTCCGAGAATGGCAGTCCTCCTTCGCAGACCGGCGGCACGAACATGCACATGCAGCAGTGGCAGCACAACTACCTAGGTACGTACCTATGCATGTACGGACTACAGTACTCCGTACGCGCCGATGCAAGCACTGAAACATTGAACAGTGAAGCGCTGGAGAAGTTGGAGCTCATTGGAGGAACCCCAAGTCGCGCTGCTGCAAACAATGAAGACTCAATTCCCATTTCGCGTCGAGTTCGCGCCCGCTGTCGCACAACCTGTGGAGTCTGGACACACACTGGAAAACTTGCTCTTAAACACTCACGAATTGATAGGTAGAACGACTGCCCGTCAAACGAGGGGTCCACCGTCCCCGTACGAGACGCAACTTGCAAGTGTCAATCCCATGGTTGTCGCAGCAATGCTTTTTTGCTCTCTCCGCAAAAAGCGATGAAGCATGAAGTCTGGAAGATAGCGATCGGCAAAAACTGTGGCTACGTCGTTGGAAGTGGTCCACATGGGCCGCCTGGCCGAGAGGACCTGGCGATGGCCAATCGTGTGAGCGGGATTGTCGTGCCCCGCCAGTGTTGCATCGTCTTATTATTTTAGCTTTGACAACCCGCACAAGTCACGGCCGGGCTGCCATGCAAGTTGACCTTCACATTCACGTTGGCACGGGAATGAGGCTGTTCGTAGTATCATCTGCACAGAACTTAGAATCTTGAGGAAGAAAAATCTTTCATCTGCCCACATAGCATAGTCAGATTCAGCCATCATGGCGCCCGAGAAAGTGCTCAAGATTCCCCGAACGGATCAAGACGCCGCTTTTGTTCTCGTCCACGTCGCAACCAAAGGCTCAAAGCCTCTCGATCTTAAGTTGGTGGGGACCGAGGGAGCTGCTCCTTATACATGTTCGTGTGAGTTACGACCAGACCATTTCGATCCTCGCGATCTTGTCTCAACGTACATTGCCTTACCAAATTGCAGTAAAGCATGATCGCGTCTCATCTCTCCGTGTGCCAAATTCTCCCGTCTCGGAAAGGGAATGGCAGAATATCCTCATCTCTGTCTTTCAACAAGAGCTTCTCTCCGATATCCAAGCAACCGCCACTGTGCGGAGCGAATCTTCAATATCCCTGACCATTCGAAAACAAGTCCAAGGCATTACCGTAAGTCCCCAAAAAAAGTTCAAGGGTTTCTTCCGTTACTCCGCACCAAATAGGACCCCTGACATCTGACACAGCAACGCCTCGGCGCCATCTCCTTGAGATATGAAACGAATGAGACCATCGAGCTGTTTGACTGGTGTGGCATCTCTGCGGATGCCCTGACGCAGGGTCAGCAGTCTGCCGCTGAGTCTGTGTCCAAACTGAGTGGTCTTCAAGCGTCCGTCGAGGACCTCAAACGCCAACTGGACGAACTGATCCAAGCCAAGCAGGAAGACGAGCTCGTGCTGCTCGAAAGTCTCAAGGACCTGTTGAATGAGAAAAAGGTAAAAATTCGCCAGCAACAAGCCATCATTGCCGAATTGTCGGTAAACGGGACGAAACAGCCGGAAGAGCCAAAGCCTGCAGATGGGCAACCTCAAGCGAAACTGTTGGGGAAGAGGGCCACTAAGAGGAAGGCCACGGCGGTAGAAGCCGAGGAACCTGACAAGGATGCAAACCCCACAATCACGCCAGAGCCAGAGAATTCAGATGTGGACACTGCGACTGAAGAAACTGTTTCTCTTCCTAGCGATGATGAACATGGTGATGAGAGTGACGACACCGACGGCGACAACGACGGCGATAGATCCTCGCCGAGGAGTAAGCCCCAAGGCAGTGCCGAGGTCGCAACGAAGGCGGAATCGCCAAAAAGGCCAGCCGCAACACCACCTCCTCCTCCTCGGGCCTTGCCGTTTCAGCGGAAGAAACCTGTGGCGACCGCCAATGACACTGAGGATACTGATTCAGGTGACGAATTATAGAAGGACGAACCTGAAGGTGCATCACATGTCAAAAAGTTTGTCATCGTTGTGAGCTAAGTCTATCTGCCTAACTACATACCTACTTCGATAATGCGACAGCAGACTTCATCGTCTGTCATTAGCATCAAACTTTTCATTCCAAAACGCCCTGTAATGCTTCTGGTTCCCCGTCTCTGCAATGCGCGTCACCTCTTCCCGTGTAAGTGCAAATGAGGGCATCTTGGACAGATAGCCCGCCAGACGGTCTTTCTTAGAACTTGTCGTCACCGCCACCAACCCCTGGTCTATGATCCAGCGCAGGCCAATATCGGACTCCGAGACGCCATATTTCTCGGCCAGCTCGGCCCAAACAGGGTCGACGGGGCCACCCTTGGCCTGTGTAACGGGAATAAGTGGCCCGTAGCACGCTACGGCTATATCGTGCTTCTTCTGAAATTCGACAAGGTCTCCATGTTGGAGGTAGGGGTGGAACTCAATCTGATTGATGGCAGGACGAACTTTAGCCGTCTTCATAATCATCTCGAGGTGTTCTTGGAGAAAATTGGAGACCCCGATGGACTTGGCCCGTCCTGAAGCTTTGATGGCTTCCAGATCTGCCCACTTCTTCTGCAGATCCTCTTCCGAGGCGGAGAAGGGTGCATGGATGAGGTATAAGTCCACAAAGTCTAGGCCGAGTTTCTTTAGAGAATCTTCAAACGCTTCCATGGTCGGTCGTTTCTTTGAAGGGTGAAGCTTGGTTGTGATGTAGAGCTGGTCTCTGGGAATGCCGGATGCCTTGATGGCAGCGCCAAGTTCCTCTTCATTGCCGTATACTGGGGTCGTTTGTTAGCCAAAGGTTGAAATCTGGCATGCGATCGGGGTCGTTGTTCGATATCCGTACCTTCGGCTCCATCAAGATGGCGGTATCCAACATCAATAGCCTGTTTTGTCACATCCACGATGTTCTGGTTGAATGTGGATTCTGCTTTGTAGTTTGCTGTTCCGAGTCCATAGGCAAGCTGATTGCAAGAGTTAGCCGCCAGCCTTGAACAACGTCTGGGAGCGCACGTACCATGGGAATCTCGTTGCCGTCATTGAGTTTCAGCAAGGGTGGGAAAGAACCCTTGGATGTCGGAGTGGCAGACGTCATGTTGATGGATGAGGTATGTTGTGCCTTGGTAAAGAAGCGATCCGGTATTTTCCAACGTGGAAGCGCTGAGGGAGGTTATAATATTGAACATGAAGATGAAGATGAAGACTGTGGCGCGTACGGAGATACGATTGCTTGCGTGTCTGTTTCAGTGGAAGTCTCCACATGGGCATAAGGACGCCGCATCATGTCCAGTCTCGTCCTTACCCTGCACGGAAAGCTGTTTGCGTTTGTCGTCTCATCTGTTGACCCGGAAGCGATCCGTGAAATGCCAAGTCGGAAAAAACCGAGTTATCACCAGTGAGCGATCGTATTTCTGTTTCGCTACTCGGGTGCTTTGGACTCTTCCGATGGCGCGAAGGGGCAAGGAGATTGAGTCGCAGCGCACTATCTCGGACACTCTACGGAGTAGACACTTTTAGGTAAACTCCGGTCACCTGTGTGGAAGAGATATTCTTGATTGATTGAGCCCACTGTGGGCGACGCAAGTCCGATTACAAATACACAATACATAGTTGAACCACCGGCCACTGCTATACGAGTTCATTTTAAAGGTAAGTATCTGACCATTAAACGTTGATGACACGATCATTGTGGCCGCTGTAGACGTTCTCGAGACTCGCACACAGGGTAAGGACATGCCATCCGCCGTCCGGTATGTACATAGCCTGTTACATACTCCGTACAAATCAGCCAGATCGCTATAGTTACCGATTGGGCAATATCACTGCCTTGATTGCGATTGCATCAGAGGGAGCGCAGAGCACGGCAACCATATACGCAAGATTCCCGTCTTGCCCCTTCTCGAATTGCTCTGCGATCAACAAAGTAACAGCACCTCTCTCCCATGAGCTACGCTCCAGTGTGTATGTGCGTAGTGGTACTCGCACTGCATGTATCACGATTCACGTGATGTACCCTTTTTGCATCAAACGCTGTGACGCGTCATCACGTGCGGCCCAATATCAATTGGTTTCTGAACATTGTCTTGATGTCCTCCGCATAGAGTGATGTCACTAACATCAGGTACTTACCGTATTCCTGTCCAGCAAACTTGCATCATTACACTATCGTCTCATACCTCGATAGCCTTGAAACACAATGGAAACTTCAACGATTCTGCAAGATCAGCCCAAAAACTTTGCATATACTAGCGTTGAAGCGGAGGTCGAAGATCTGACAAACTACAAGCAATTTGGATTGCATCCGATCATTCTCGGCGATATCCTTCCCAAGCCTCTCACTTGTGTTAGCGATGTGAATAAGGAGCCCAGATATCGAATCTTGCTGAAGCTCGGATATGGGGGCTTCGCTACAGTGTGGCTGGCTCGCGACCTTGTCGAGGAGTAAGTTTGATAAGTTTGGCGCCGAGAACGTGTGGTTCTGAGAAATTGACTTTGCCCTGTAGACGTTATGTCACTGTCAAAGTCGGACTTGGGTCAGACAAACCCCTTCTCGATCGAGAAGCCGAGATTCTTTCCCAGATTTGTAAAACTGGGCCAGGAAAACATGGCTACGAGAGAATAATCGAGCTCTTAGACGTATTTATTGTTGAAGGGCCGAATGGATTCCACCAGTGTT
>SRPX01000381.1:0-26052 GCA_018360215.1 Claviceps spartinae
AAACGGGAGGAAACCCAAGAGAACAAGGGAGACGAGTTCGCTTTGAAGAGAGGCTAAATACCAAAACGAAACAGCTAACATTTCCCTCTTTTCACAGCCGAAAACCAAAACCTAGACTCCCTCGTCTCCGTCCTGTCAGAATCACTCGAGAAATCCAACTTCTCCCGCGACGCTAACGCCGCCCTCCTCTCCCGATACGCCAGCGCCCTCGCCCTCATGCTCAAGCAATTCCATGAATACAAAGGCAAGCATGTCTCCGACGTGGCTCTCTGGCACCGCTCCTATAGGAGCCAACTCGACGAGGCGCGTCAGGAAAATAGCCGTCTGCGCGAACAAATCTGGGAAATGCGCACACACGCGAGCCGCGCAAACGAAAGCCTGCGGCAGTTTCGACGGAAATACTACGAGGATGAGAGGAGGTGGGACCATAAAGTTGAAAACACGGCGCTTAGGCAGGAGCTGCGGTTTTGGAAGAGAATGGCGATGCCGGAACTGGAGGAAGATGATCCGTATTGGAGTGGGGATGATGATGTGATTGATTCGGCAGAGAAGGTGAGGTTGAGGGAGATGGAGGAGAGGGCTATGCAGGACCAGATGATGGAGGGGCAGATGGAGGAGGGAGAGGAAGAGGGGGACGAGGAGCTAGAGGCGGCGCAGGGGAGTATGATGGGAGGGGTATCTATGCAGAGAGAGGGGACGAGTGGGAGGGGGTTGCCGGTGCCGCCGTTGATATGATGAAATGAATATGTAGCATGGGTCTGCTTTGCTTTGGGAGTCTTGGTGGGGGGTTTTGCTTTCACTGGAGTTGTTGGTGTTGCTGCTCTTGCTATGGGAGGAGAGGTAATCACGGATACCCTTGCGTCACACCTTTACATGTGTATTCAAGAGGAGAGTGTGAGGCTGGTTCTGGGGGTTATGCTACTGTGGCATGCTGAAATGCCTCGATTATCTGCCATTGGGGCCTTTGTCGCCGCGTATATACAGTTTCAGTCCTACGAGAGATATTAGGACCGGTTTAAAAGTGATTTATCGCCCCATATAACATCATTTTTGGTCCGTGGCGGTCATGTCTCTAATATTCCCGGTCTGTTAGATAACTATCTGGATCGTTACAACCATAGTACAGCCTGGCTTGACCCGCAACACTGGCCCGCCAGAAGGTATCAATCTATACCAGCCCCATCCCGAAGAAAAGAAAATAGTAAAGAACATGAAATGAAAGTATGTATCAGCAATCAATATCCGCTCTGCTCATTCCTCTTACCCCCCTCGTCGCCTGCGCCACCCTCACCCTCACCCTTTGCAGCAGCCTGTCCCGCATTCTTGATGGCCTGGTCATCACCTCGCAGCTTCGCGAAATATGCCTTGATATCCTCCGCCCCAACAGCCTGTCCACTCTCCGCAAATTGCTGCAAAAACGGCTTCAGCTGCTCCTTGAGATGGTTGTACGCCATGACGCCCTCGATGGCGCGCACACGGTCCATGTTGCGGAGAGCGCTCTCGCCTCGTTCGAGGAGACTTCCGCTGCCGTGGGTAGAGCCACCGTGCTGGGAGGCACCGTCGTCGGAGATGGGCGGCTCGTAAACCTCTTCTTCCTCGAGTAATTGCGGGTGGAGGTTGAGGATTCGGTAGCAGTCGCGGCAGTGGCAGAGCTGGTCCCGGAAATCTTCTTTGAAGAAGAGAGAGAATTGGCCGGTAGGGGCTGGGGGCAGGTTTGGCAATTTGCAGCCTAGTGGTGATGGTGAGGCTTCGCCGTTTGCCTCAGAAGAGGCTTGATCTTCCGCCTCTGGGTTGTTCTCAGTTGCGGAGGGTTCGGGCTTTTGCTCGTCCGCTTCCATCTTAACGCGCTTAGCTTCAACTGCTGAGTCATTGGGATCGTTCTCGGCCTTGCGCTTCTTGGAAGCGTCTTCGTCTTCCGCTTCGGCTTCTTCAGCGATCTCTGATTGATTGACAAAGACGGCTGGAAGGAACCCAGATGTGCCGGCGTAGCGCTTGATCCATGGGTTGGCGTCAACGCATTTGTAGCAGATGAAGCCTTCGAAATTGTCCTCGTCAGGAAACGTAGGAGGCAGAGGTGGTTCATCCTCGTCTTCATCTGTCGCCCCATCAGCGTTGTCTGCGGGGACATCAGGATGAGCTTCGTTTCCCTCCGAAATCGTAGCTAGACCATTGTTGCTGCTGTCGTTACCGGTGCCGTTTCGCTTTGTTGAGGCAGTCTTGGACGTTCGTTTGGTACCATCCATCTTCTCAAACCAATTCGGCCCCATCCCTACCAAGCAGCCAGGATGATACCAGTCTTCGCCACAGCCCCCGGTCTCATGAGTCCCCAGGCCAAGGCATTGGAACATGGTACCCTTTTGCTGAAATGGGTCGTAGTCGCATTCACACCCACAGAAGACGTTGCCGAAGTTTTGATTGTATTTGTTGTTGACATCGGGCTGCTCTGAATGCACGTCGCCTTTTCTTTTGGTCTGCTCGTTATACCGCAAAGTGCAAGGGCTCTCTTTGGGAATACGCGTCGTGCCGCAATCGCATGTAAAGTTTCGCTTTTGGAATATCTCGACAAGTTCGTGCTCTCCGTGGCACTGGACGGAGCAAGCGTAGCATACACCAGCGGGTTTCCAGTCCGCGCGTTCGGATGCGCCGGCGGGCGCAGGGTTGCACGTCAAGCAGGCAAATACATTCTGCCGTAGAGAGCCGAGGATCTTTGTACACGTTTCGATACTCTATTGATAGGTCAGCAATCAGTTCCAATTTACCAAAGCGCCGACGTATTGTCCCAGCCCCAATTCACCATTTCGCACGGACATATGGTAAGGCTTCACGCGCGTCGGCCTCTAGAAGCTGTTGGTGGCGAAGGTAGCTACGCATCAATCGTCAGTTGACGAATGTCCAAGAGGAAGAAGCTGATGCATACTCAGCTGCAGTCTGAGAGTCTTCGGATGCTTGGGAATGCTGGGAAAAGCTATTGCTCCGTGCCGGTGCGGCCGGATTCAACGATGAATCGTTCGACATGATAAGGGCGGTTTGTGAACAATTGCTAGGAAGCAGAGTATTTTCCTGCAATTTCGAGCTTCTCAAAATGGGTGTGGCTGAAGGTCGAAAATCGCGAAAGACAGGCGATGGAAATAACACTTGGTTCTCGCGCGCGGTGATTGCTCCAATGCGGAGAAGACAATGGCTGAATGTAGCTTAGGATCTGATGACAGATGATTCAAACACTACACCGCGATACAGAATGGAGGAAATATCGATCGTGAGACGTGTTGCGAACGAGAACCTGAATTCGGCTCCTCGCCTTCGAAGCAAGCTGGCACTTGAAACAACACCTCCACGTGCCACTTTACGCGTGGACCGTTCAGGCTTAGCGCTTAGGCAATTTACGTGTCGTCGCGGGTTGGGCCTTCGTTTGACGCGAAATCGCGGATCCCAGCTTCTTTTCTCGATGTCCCACAACTCATCCCACTTTCGATTCATCAAAGTTCCAAGACCTCTCGTGCCAGCAGCAGTGTTCCTCATTCCCATATCATCCACACGTTCTCTATCGCGTTAATCTGCGGCAGCTCCTACTACAGTCAGAGACTGATAGAAACAGCGACAATGAGGTTCGTGCCTCTCTTTCCCTGTTGGCTGTGGATTTATGATACTAACAAGTGTGTGTCAGTTCCCCTCCTCGAGACATTCCGAGCTCGGGAGCTGCGCGCTCGAGTCGCAAACGATCAAGAAACGATGGCGGTGATGCTGCTTCATCAGTAGGCCTTGGATCGAGCCCCATGCCATCGTCTCCACCAGGCCCATTCGGTATTGCACATGGCGCAGACGACGACGATGATCTCGACGACGAGCCGGAGATTCAAGATGATATCGATGATCTCGATGAGATGGCAGACGACGATGTCGACCTGTTTCGAGAAGGCTTCGAGGCCGATTACCGAGCTCGCCAAGACGACACGTATGAAGGCGCAGGTATTGATGACGACGGCGATTACGATTCCATGGACATAGGAGAGAGACGGATGATTGAAGCACGGTTAAGCCGTCGTGATAGAGAAGTTGCTCGTCGACAGAGAATTCCAGCGGCCTTCCTCCCTGGTGATGACGAGGATGGCGACATCGACCTCACTGCGCAACCTCGTCGGCGACGTCATCACTACGATGAGGACCCCGATGATGTGATGGATACCGACATCATGGAAGAAGAGCTCTCGTTGGAAGCTCTCGGTGACGTCAAGGCTTCCAATCTGACCGAATGGGTCTCGCAACCGGCAGTTCAGAGAACAGTAAGGCGCGAGTTCAAAGCGTTTCTTACGTCCTATACGGATATGTCGGGATCTTCTGTCTACGGAAATCGCATTAGGACCTTGGGTGAGATCAATGCGGAGACTCTCGAAGTCTCGTACGAACACCTCTCTGAAAGCAAGGCTATTCTAGCGTACTTCCTGGCCAATGCTCCTGCTGAGATATTGAAGCTATTCGACGAAGTCGCGATGGAGGTTGTCCTTTTGCACTATCCCGACTACGAGCGTATTCACTCCGAAATCCACGTCCGCATTTTCGATTTGCCTGTACACTATACCCTTCGCCAACTGCGACAGTCTCATCTGAACTGTCTGGTTCGTGTGAGTGGTGTTGTGACGCGACGAAGCGGGGTGTTTCCTCAGCTGAAATACGTCAAGTTTGACTGTGGCAAATGTGGCATCACGTTGGGGCCGTTCCAGCAGGAATCAAACGTCGAAGTCAAACTCAGCTACTGTCAAAGCTGCCAATCGAGGGGTCCCTTCACCGTGAACTCAGAGAAGACGGTGTACCGGAACTACCAGAAATTGACACTACAGGAATCTCCCGGCACTGTTCCTGCAGGACGTCTGCCTCGAACTCGGGAGGTCATCCTGCTTTGGGATCTCATCGATAAGGCTAAGCCTGGCGAGGAGATTGAAGTGACCGGTATTTATCGCAACAACTATGATGCTCAATTAAACAACAAAAATGGATTTCCCGTCTTTGCAACTATTTTGGAAGCAAATAATATTATCAAGGCCCATGATCAACTCGCGGGATTTCGCATGACAGAGGAAGACGAACAGGAGATCCGCAAACTGTCACGCGACCCCAACATTGTCGACAGAATTGTCCGCTCTATTGCGCCTAGTATCTACGGTCACGATGATATCAAGACCGCCGTTGCACTGTCATTGTTTGGTGGCGTAGCTAAAACAACTCGAGGACAACATCATATTCGTGGCGACATCAATGTCTTACTCCTTGGTGACCCTGGCACAGCCAAGTCACAGGTGCTCAAATACGTCGAGAAGACCGCCCATAGAGCTGTCTTTGCAACCGGCCAGGGAGCCAGTGCGGTTGGTCTGACGGCCAGTGTCCGCAGAGATCCCTTGACGAGCGAATGGACTCTCGAAGGCGGCGCACTGGTGCTTGCCGATCGCGGTACCTGCCTCATTGACGAATTCGACAAGATGAACGACCAAGACCGAACATCGATCCACGAGGCCATGGAACAGCAGACCATCTCCATCTCCAAGGCTGGCATCGTGACGACATTGCAGGCCCGGTGTGGTATCATTGCAGCGGCGAATCCCCAGGGCGGTCGTTACAACTCTACACAGCCATTTTCTGCCAACGTCAACTTGACAGAGCCCATTTTGTCTCGATTCGATATTCTCTGTGTCGTTCGAGACACCGTTGAGCCGGAGGAGGATGAGCGACTTGCTCGATTCATCGTTGGATCACACAGCCGCAGCCATCCCTCCGGTGGGCCTGTTCCGCAGGATTCCATGCAGGTGGAACATGATTCTGCACTACCCGAGACACAAGGCACGTCTTCAACTACAGCTACCAACAAAGAAGGCGAAATTCCCCAAGAGCTCTTGCGCAAATACATTCTGTATTCTCGAGAGCGATGTCATCCCAAGCTGTATCACATGGATGAAGACAAGGTCGCACGTCTATTTTCTGACATGCGCAGAGAATCCTTGGCAACCGGCGCCTATCCCATCACTGTAAGTCCTTCCATTCCCTCTCTTCTAGATTCGTTGATTTGAGGAACCATGTTTGTTGCTTGAGCAAAGGACTGATAGTTCCACCCACTCCTCTTTTCTCTTTTCTAGGTCCGTCACTTGGAGGCGATTATTCGAATCAGCGAGGCTTTCTGCCGAATGCGTCTATCTGAGTACTGTTCCGCGCATGACATTGACCGGGCCATCGCCGTGACGGTGGAGAGTTTCGTAGGCAGCCAAAAGCTCAGTTGTAAGAAGGCGCTATCTCGTGCCTTTGCCAAGTACACCTTGGCGCGACCGGGCGCTGGCAAGAAAAAGAGCACTTCGCAGAGACGTACTGCCACGGCATCTGCATAATGTGAGATGAGGGTGTATAAAGAGCGAGGTGGCGTTCAGGGCATTGAATGATTCTTTTCCTTTGACTTTTTTTTTTCGGTAGGGTTGAAGGTTATGGCGAGTCCCGATTTATATATCATATTTTGCTTGCTACTTTTGATGTGGACATTGGCCTATTGTCAAGCACATGCTGGCAGCTGCATTGGTCGAGGAGTACTCCGTAATGGATGTGTATTATGTAGTTTGTTGTAAAAAGCGTAGGGCGTGGTGGATTTATGCTCAAGGAAATATACAAGATCACGGCATTTACACTATGTATCGCGGTTCCGGCCTCCCATCTTCATCTTTAGTCGGGCGCTCCACGAAGTGGGCAAAGGTTCAATGTGACTAATGTGTGTACTCCGTATAAAAGTACGAATGATGTCTGTATGTTACTGTATATTTGTATGGACAACGGTCCATGAGCAGTGGCTGGACATGGTCAGTCAGTTCTGAATCCTGATGCATGGAGAAAGTCCTGGATCACGCGATGCTACAGTATCATCGCATCTTGAGGCCTTTGCATTGCACTAGCCAGCCTCGGGATGACCAGTTACTGTCACAACACGTCTACGGCTAATTTCTGTGAGTTTCAAGTCCATTTTCGATCTTCTCCGAGGTGAAGAGGAAAATAAGGTTAAACCTGGTGGAGATTGTTGTTGTTGTCTGTACTCCGTATGTATGTTGATGGTGATTGAGACGGGCACTTTGCCGACGTGGCAGGTGGGGCAATAGCGCAAGAAGAATTCAAGAACCGGGGAAAGCCAACAGTTGAATGGTTCTCTACGGAGTATGTACTCTCAAGTATGTAGACTCTCTATGTACATACCTATGTATATACATATGTATATGTACTCCATACAAGCATGTACACATCTGTTGGTCGAGCGGGAGCCTCGAAGACATGAATGTTGCATTTCTCGTTTTCTCATGCACAATGTACCTTGCATTCGAAGACGCAGGACGCAGGGGCTATGTGGGAACTCCATTTGTTGTTAGGGCCAACGGACTGCAATCATGAGGCCATTCGTGTTGTAACATGCTCGGCTGCACCGTCCTTTTCTTCAAGTCGTTACAGATGAATGTAACGCACACCGATGGTACCTTGCTGGGTGCAGAATCCAAGTGGACTCTGGAGAGGTAACTTGTAAGGCGTCTTTGTATTTTCGTCCCTGACTAGGTACCTGGTAACTTGCGCTTTTTGACTTAGATGAAGCACCCTCCGTTGGCTCGGACCTGTTCGACTTATGTAGGGGGTAAACTTAGTTATATACACCTGCTCCAAAAGCTAAAGACCACCTACAGTACTCCCGGTTCCGTACAGGTAGTAGGTATCTGGTTCAAAAAGTGAAAGATTCATGTTGGCCGCTCGCTGCTGGCATGGCCTCCTTGTCGTGGGCTGTTGCGATGCGGACTGTGTTTGTAAAGAGAAGAAATTGATTTCAAGGAATAGTCCATTGGGGTAAAGACGAGATACTTGCTGCATTTCTCGCTGCAAACGCGCTCGATTAAGGTGGTTCACGATGGCTGATATCCGACGGACCGCGATTGATTTGCAGGCGGTGAGACTAGCCTAATTTCCTGGCCGGCGAAGCGAAACGGCCCGTACTTATCCATCTCCGTACGGTTATCGCCAACCGCAATTGGTCGTATTTCTCCACTTTCCTCACGTTGGTCTCGACTTCAAGGTTCTCGAATCTCTCTTCCTCTTCATCACATCCTTAGTGAGTCGTGACAGTCACTCAGAGTCAGCGATGATAGCTACGTACCAACCTACCAACCTACCAACCTACTACCTACACAGCTCCGACCTAGGTAACTGGCGAGCCATGGTCCGCCGGTCTCGTGCCCTCTTTAGATTTGCTTCTTTCCAGGCTCCAATTGAACAGGTACCTACCTACTGCACAAGTTCTTGGATGCAAGGCACAAACTTCAGATTATCAACGCCCGCTGACACACATCGGCAGAGCAGAAACATAAGATGCAGATCGAAACCCTGTACATAGTCCGTACTGACCACATGAAACTTTTCTGAGATTTCGTCTGGCAGGGGTCACATTCGCAATTGGTGATCATTGTACGGAGTAGACTCTGGTGCAACGGCCTTTCCGTCTGTCTGCTTCATCAGGTTCGGAAATAGACGAGGCAGGGTACAATGCTCCATTCAGCATACGGACCTCAACGTAGCTGGAGATCCGGGACCACGACACAGGTTATTCAGAACCTCAGACCCGTCAACGATGCATCTACCTACCTAGGTACCTATGAGGTATGTACGTACGGAGTACTCCCTACGGAGAACATTTTAGTTCAACGAACATGGGCCAAAACCTTCACTGCCGGGGAATGCCGGACAAGGAACTAAGCTCAGTCCCGGAACCCCGAAACTACCTCCTAGGTAACCGAGCGCAAATCTATGTACATACATATATACACAATGCCGGCTTGGCCTCGATTCGCCGCCTTATATCCGATGTGTGGGGTTGTATCCATGCATGTATCTGCATGGATTCTGCAAAGCAAGCTCCAACATGATAACAAACCTACAACTTACAAGTTATCCCCCAATATCAGTGCTGAGCATCTTCCGACCGCGACAATGCTCTGATTCGGCCGCATTCATACCTTGTCTGTCATGACAGCCTGGTCAATCCAGCAATCGAAACCGATTGGCCCGATTGAGCCACTAATAATGAAAGAATGTGCCTACATGTAACATACCCACTAAGACGTGGGAAGTCGGCTGGCGCACGTTCTTTTACAAAAATTATCTCGTCTGAGGTCGTCCCTTCGTCTGGTCTGAAGAAGCTATTTTACCGACATCGTGGCAGCCGGGCGGATAAGCTTATCCCTTCCTAGGCTCTTCATGACCTACTTGCTGATGTCTCACAAATCCTGAGTAACTCAGTGTCAATGGAACAGACGTCCTTTTCTGGAAACATTAAGACTCTGCCCATCTCGGCTCGACGGCTAGCAACGCGACGGACCCTGTCGCGTCGCAAGCTTTGTAACCCGGTCCCAGGAGTGATCCACGCTCTGTCCCGCACAACGTCTTGTCTTTGTTGGTCGCTTGATGCATTCGTTTCATCCTCTCTTCTTGCTCCCGGGGTTCCGCTTCCCTCTCCCCATGTAGGCTGTTGAGTCGTCTAATATCCTTAATATGCAGCCCGAGACTTTCGTTGCTTATCCCTGTCGTTGACGGGTGTCTTGTTTTCAACGCGTGGTTGCCAAATTCGCAGTTAATGCCAAATTCACTCATCATACTCATCGCGCGTCGAGCAGTCAAAAAGCAGCATCGTGTTACCCCATAAGTTTTAAAAATATCTGATCAGAGGTTGCTACTGCCTATCGCAGACGAAGATACTTGGGTGAGGAAGTTGCTGCCTCTTGACCTAGGTGGCTTTCATAGAGCAGATTCGCTCGACAACCATGGCTACAAACGACAATGCACCATCGCGCTCTTTGGAGAATTGTGATGACGAGTGTCTCATCTCGCCTGCTTCATCGACCAGTTTACCTTCGGCAGACTTTACGAATTCTACGAATTCTAACTTGCGCAGTACTGTCTGCAGCACTAGTGGGTATGAGCGCGTCAGTCTTGACAATAAGGACACAGACGCAGTTAGCAAGGAGAGTGCGGTTTCGCAGCCCAAGCCTACCCATTGCAGCTTGACTGATAGCCTTGGCCTTCTCTCAGGTCACTTGGCTCATAACAATGACCTTGACGACCAGTTGAACTCAGAACCATCTCCGCGGGCATCGCCGCGTTCATCTCCGGGAACAACCAATTTTGACACATTTCATCACGACAGTCCGGTCAGTGATAGCCCGAAAGGCCGATACGCTTGGATCACTGTTACGGCCGCCGTCTTCAGTCGCATGACCCGCATGCTTCGAATGATCAGGAAGCGAGGCCATGATCCAGAACTAGGAGATGATTCATTCGACGATGAAGCGTTCAACCGGAGATATTGTACGTGACACTATAGAGTTTCTTGCTCACATAACGATCGAGTGATTCTGAAGCTAACCCTTAATGTGCAAAGCAGGTGAACCGCCGAGCTACTGCACTTCCAGAAAGGATGTTAAAATATCACGTTCATCTTGGCTTTTCAAGATCATTCTCTTCTTGTCAGTCTATTCAACTGCTATGAGTTGGACGTGGTTCATTGTTTCTTGCATTCAGCCTTCATGGAGTCATAACTGGATATCTACCAAACATGCACATATGAAGCCCTCTACTGCAACATGGTTCACGGCGTTGCTCTCCAAGAGTATTGAGTTGTCTTTTGTGACGGTATTCATAACTTTGCTGGGTCAGTTTATCACGCGCAAATCGTTTCAAAAAAGAAACCGCGGTGGCATGACTCTGGCTGAGATCACCATGCGAAATTGGATAAACCAGCCGGGATCCCTTTTGACGCATCGCGAAACTGTCTTTTACGCAGGTAAAACTCCGCTTGGAATTGTCACCCTCATCGCCACCATTACTTCCATGTTTTTCACCACAGCATCCGACGCCATGGTCTCACCGAAGCTGATGTACGGTGGCTGGAGTGACCGAACTTTGGCTGGTCCCTTCGACTCGTTATACGCCAACGTGAATTATATTAAGAACAACTGTCCCGATATGTTTGGCTCAATCCCCCGCGTGGAGGCCAATGACATTGCGTGCATGCAAATCCAATTCGCCGGCCAGTCGCACCGCAACTTGTTCTCTTTTATGTCCACGTGGGCCGATATGAAAGCCAGTGGCACCTCGATAGTCCAGAAGCTGGAGGATAGGCCGACGGGGAAGCATTTGCTGTATGAGAATATAACCATGACTGCTACTTGGTTCGACACCGACTACAGCAATGTCACAGCGAGCTCTGAGAAATACGGCCGCATTGTTAACAACGTCACCATGGCGATGCCTCATCCTGGCGTGTACGCTGCCGCCACGGCACCAGAAAACAATATCACGCAGCCTGTTGAGTTGGCTGGCGTGGGAGAATACAAAATCATGGCAGGGGTTGTTTCGCCAACAGTCAATGTGATGTGTGTCAATATGGATAGAGAAGAACTTGCGCCCCTCGTGTACACCGAATGGCCCAACAGTAATCTATCCCGCAGTCACACTGAAGAATGGCAAGATTCGGTGCCTCCGATTCTCGGCCCGGGAAGGTCGGAAAATTTCAATCGTACCGTAGTGGACGAAATATTCCGTTGGGGCCCAAAGTATAAACGACGACCACCGGTTTTCCCGCTAGTACGCGCAGCCTTCATCTATTTTCTCTTGCTCTTTTTCTCCTTTCTCTTTTTCTTGTCTTATTTTGGAATATGTGTGCTACATTCAGCTGACATGCACTTCATGATAGCTTCCTATTCCGTATAATATGGTTTCCAGTCCAAAAGTGGACTACTCCGACGCCATATACGTTCTCGTGAACAGCTCCCAAGCGGTCAACTATACTCTTTGTGAGATGCGATCCTGGCTGTCTCCATTCTGCCACACTGACTTCGACAGTTCGGGAATCTCGGGGACAAGCATGAGGGCGGTATGTGAGGACCCTGACGACAAGCATGCTTATTATAGGAACTTCCCACCAGGCACCGAGTGGGCTCCTCCCTCTTCAGATTGGACGGTAAGACGGTGTTGACTCACATCCATCACAATACCTTTTTAATTTCCAAAGTCTGGATTCTTGTAGTGAAGTTATAGAGCGACGATTCCTACGTCGTAAATGATTTTTATCTCAAATATTCTCCTTGGGAATTTGAAAGCTGACGTATGCTCCGTGGAGCGACCCAAAAATTAGCATGTAGCTGTGGAATGGAGCAAGTCCTTGGGCCTCCACGGCGGAAACCGCAACAGCAACAACTCGAACGCACACCAACTCAGTCAATTGGCTCTTAATACACCCAAATTCTTGCCAGATCAGCCCTCCTTGGCCGAGGCATTGGCTGTATTTGCCGGCTCAACTCTTGTCATGAGTTCTATCAAGACGCCATTCCGCCACTACTGGGAATATCTACCCCCGCAATTGCTAAAAGACAAGTCCGACTCTTTCAAAGCCGTAATCAGGACGCAGCAATACAAATCTGGTCATTCGGAACGCTGGCAAGGCATATTCTACGTCGTTTTGGGCACCGTGGCCGTCATCAACGCCTTCTGTCTTCTGTTCATAGGGGTCAAATATTTATGGCTCAATGCAGGCTTCGTGACAGACTTCACAGAACCACAGAATCTATTCACCCTTGCTATGAATTCGCCACCCACCACGCAGCTCAAGGGAAGCTGCGGCGGCGGCCCGGAGAAAAGAGATCTAGTGGTGCCTTGGAGGGTGGCATATGCCTCAACCCCGCAACACTACTTCCTAATGGAAGCGAACGAGAGACCATGGAAGGGAAAGTACTCTAAAATCGAAGCCACGACAGACAAGAACGATGAGAAAGCGAAAAGTTATATCAGGTTGAGCCAGGCGAAAAGGAACATATTATCGTAAAAATGCGACCGGATTTGGACTTTTGACAACCCCTCTGATAGGACGGGAATGGAAATGGTAATGGTGATGGGAACTGAGACTCGTCGTATTCCAGCCAGGGAAGCAAATCGAGCCTTGGGGTGCCGGGTTTCGAAGAAAAAAAAGGGCATCAAGAACACATACACCGCGGCTATTTAGGCAAGACTAAAAAATTGGTGGCGGCTACTATGTAACTATATACCTCGGAGCTAATTAATTGATTCTCATAGGCGTGGATTATTGGTCGTAATCGCCGCCGCACTTTATTGCGTGTGAGTTGTAGTCATCACGCCGAGGGCTCAGGGACTTGTGCTGCCTCGTAATCATGACGCGCAGTTCCAATTGTTAGAACCTGGCAATAGGCCCTAGAGATCAAGTCATGTGATCTCCGGCCTCAGTCAGTATATTATTCCTGGACCTCTCCAGTTCTATAGTTGCTCCTTCAATCAATTCCTTTACCCATCATTCTCTCATTGAAACACCAATGAACGGCTAATTCAATTGGAGTACATAGTTGTTTATTCTTGGAAACGAGACGTGAAAAATCTGTTATTGGCCGCCACCCAAGCGCATTCCAACCCAAACGGCTAGCCAGCTTACTTGTCGTCTGTCCAGAGCAAGATATGCGCGGCCCGTCCCCCCACCGGACAACTAACAGAAACAGGTTTCGACTCCGAAGACGGTACCCGAGAAAGAGGTCATATGGATGGCGGAGTTTTCCAACTACGCTCTGGGCTACCGTGTCTTTCTAGCATGTACCTTATGTACATGCTCTGAGTATGATGTATCGCGACAGTCAGTATGGGTCACGTGAATCTCGGCGGCGGAATCCTTTAGCTTTACTATTCTACGGAGTATGCATATAGTCCATCGACCCGACGCAGGAGGAGCCCTTCGGCCTGCCGCCTTCCCATTTTAGCATTTGATCGTGCCGTTGCGGGGGATCTTGGGGATCTGAGGGATCGGAAGGATGTGGTGAAGGTCGTGAACTTGGCACAAAAGAAGTATGTACTGTGTACATAGCTTACCATATCGATTATTGTAGCCGGGCATGCAGCTACGCGTTCTATATTCATGATCGGATATATGGTACAGTCGCCTTATTTTTTTGTAGTTGCCATCTCCTGTACCCGTCGGCTATCGTTATCCGAAGAACCAAGGATTCATGATCTTATAGCAGGGGTTTCTCATACAGACAGGACTTCTAAGTTTTGAACTCGGCATTCGTACATCTACATATCACAGCACGCTTCCGACAAAGGATTTGAACAATTCCTGCGCCGAATGATGGCATCGGAAGATATTCCGTGATACTACCGGGTAGGTTACTCTTTTCCCTCTGGTGAAGCACGGGCCAATTCATGCACCAGAGCCCAGACTTGGCATTTTGTCGTCACCTGGCTGCCTATAACTTCGGTAGCGCATGTTGTAGTCATGTAAACACGCAAAACAGAAATCGAATGCAAAAGGAGAGAAGAGATTCTAATTGACAGATAGTCTATGTGTTACTCGACAAGAGTATACTATATCCCCATTCTAACATCAAACTTCGGAGCCAGCCATGATATGTATTCTTAGCACTTGGAGTAAGCACCACCGACGTGGATGGGTCCACTTTTCTTATCGACAGATCCGTCGAGTTTGTAGCGAAAGTATCCCTCGTGGACTCCTCTCTGGATGCAATTTCTCTCAAAGCGATCGCCGTCGAAGCGCTGATGGCTGTGTGTGATGCACTACATTTCATCATTCAGTATTGAATTCTTTCCTTTCGGGAGAGGATTCGCTGAAGAGAGGCTAAAGAAGGAATGTTTGCAGACTTACTTGTCCGGTACCGCTGTCAAAGTTGGCCTGCGCAAAAATGAAGTTAGAAACAAGTCGCACTTGGCTTTTCCTCCAACGCGGGAGAAACGAAAACACTAGACCGAAGCGTACCTTTCCTCCAAAGTCGTTCAGACAAGTCCACTTTGTCAGGTCCCGGTTGTAATGATATCCCTGGTCACCGCGGGTGAACGACAGGCAGTAGCACGATTTATGGTCCCTTGCAGCCGCGAGGGTCAGGAAGATGGGGAAGAGAGCCGTGATGAAACGCATCGTGATAAGTGAATCGATTGAGAGTCGTTGTTACTCGTATGGAGATGTGATCTAACAGGTGGAGTCCAAGAGGGCGAAGTGTGTGAGAGGACTGACTGCGTTTGATGTGAGAATATCTAGACATGCAAACACGAAGGGGAAATGGAAGAGTCTTTTATATTCCACACGGTAAGCATGAAATTCTCACTCTATTCGTTCGATACATGTCATTTGAATAACAAAATAGAGAAATAGGACGCGGTTCCGTCTCCCGTGAACGGTGAACCAAGTCGGCGAGGCCTTCCGTCCCTCAAGAACCGACGAACCGTGTCTGACACTGCATATTGCGGCGTTCTACGCCGCGAAAACTCCCTCCGAGATGCTCAATGAATGTTGGAATTTCTTCCTTGCCATATTTTCTTGGGATTCGACTCATCGAGTGCTCGAAGTAGAAGTCTTCGCCGTGTGTTGAATATGTAGCGTGTGCTAGATATGGATAGATCGTCCGTCGCCCGCCATCTTTTTCTTGGCAGCCCTTCCTTTCACGACTTCTGTGACTGGCCAAGATGCGTGCCTATCGAATCATCAGAGGTGGAAAGGTCACGGGAACGCGCGTCGCGAAGCCGATCAGATGCATCCCGTACGTGGCCATTCTAGGATGTGACAATGTAGAAGCTCAAGTGCGGACCGATCGTGATTGGAGCCGCATCTATCTATCGCAGAGGATGGAACTTTCAGTAGAAGGATAATTCATGAGTCCATGACTCTTTCGATCGGATTCGGAGCCTATAATCAGAGTTTTTTCTGTGCTTGGAAAACGCAGACTGGATCCTACCGGGCATTTTGTTATCATGACACCTAGGAGATTCTTGAGATCCTATCATCAGAGTCCTAGAGCATGTCGCATTTTCTTCATTCACACTTTGTTCGTTTCTACTAACACGATTCCTTCTTTGAACACCCGTTTGAAGATTCTTCCGTGACGATGATTTTGCGGAGGACTCGCTCGGGAATTAATGTGCTTAATGTGGACATGTATTCACTGCACTGATGCAGACTGAGGACTCTAAATGAGGCGCAGTTGACCACTTGGCGTAATAAAACGGTAAAACAATAGTTTACGTCACTGGCAGGATCGTCGAATACCTGCATCTCCGACGAATTGCCTTCCGAAAATGCACACGCAAGCTTGCTCACAGCAGACAAGCCGGTTACATTCCGTGATTCCGAGTCCTGACTCGTACCAACGTGTCGGTAGGAAC
Organism: Claviceps spartinae; assembly: GCA_018360215.1. Taxonomy (NCBI): domain Eukaryota; kingdom Fungi; phylum Ascomycota; class Sordariomycetes; order Hypocreales; family Clavicipitaceae; genus Claviceps; species Claviceps spartinae. Next base: position 16,225 of record SRPX01000381.1, read on the forward strand.
CCGCCAAGCCGTGACGATTGTTTGATCGGGACCAAATGCGGCATAACATGATAGGATCGAGGAGTGGAGAGGAATAATTCCACGAATATCCTAGGAAGTTAGGAACATGCCGACTCGTCAATATGTTCCCATACACCCACAATATTTTCTTGGGCAGTTGTTCTAACTTCTGCGTGGTGTCAGTCTCTCAGGTTCAGAGTTTGGAACCGCTTATCAGCGTGCAAAGCTTGAAATTGAGGAAGAGCAGCGCTCCAAGCTATCTAGCCGATAGGGAAGCTGAAGCATGATAGCATCCAATTCGATAGGACCGAGTCGTCTCGCCCGACGACGCCACAGCGAGCTTTCTCGCCCTACAGAGTACAGAGCAAGGCCACCAACAATAACAAATTTCACTAATACCTGTTCATTAATCAAGTTCGAACTGTTCAAGCCCTCTTCTTGAAAGGTGAGAGTCTTTATCGCGGTCGCCGTTGGTTGAACTTATGGCGCCCTGGACGCCGCGCGGCGCGACGCCTTGTGTAACGGCTAGTCAATGTGCTATCCAACTGAGCTACCCACCCCACAAAAGGGTACGATTCCAAGACAACTGCTGTCTTGGAATTAGCACATATAGACGACTGACTGACTTTGTGACACTTCGTCACACCTTGTCGGCAGAATTTGAGCTGCAGGATGCCGTCTTTGATGTCGACGTCACACCCGAAGTGGCCGGGTACGATTCACTGTGAAGGGGAGGCATTATTTCCATCAAAAGACGGACTTCCAACCGCTCAATCATTCCGGAAGCAACATCGCGCGATTGCGTCCTAGGAAGCGTAGAACAAAACGTTGGCCAAAACGAAAGTTTTAAGATTTGCGTATAAGTGGAGAGTTGTGCCGATTGCGCGTATCTGACGATAACCAATACCTAAGCACAACGCAGCAATGTACATGACATTGTAACTAGGCTTCTCTTCCCCTCTTTCTCTCTCGGTCATTCTTATATGTGTCAACTTATCCCCGCTCAGAAGATTGTACCGTGGTCTCTCATTAAGACCGGCAAAATTTCCTCACTCTGCGTCGCGTCGCGTCAACAGTCAAGAAACCTACATCCATATACGCCAATCAATTACTCGATTTAAGCTATGTAAAAATTATTGATTGCGATTGCCTAGCATACAGTCATGGCTTTTTTGCCTGAGGTGGTCGCAATGGGCCCAACGTGGCGATTTGCGGCTTTTTTGTAGCGAGGCTGTAACTATGTATGTCCGTGTAAGTCTCGAAGACTCAAAAACGTGTGTTCAACTGTCTCATCCTACGAAAAACAGACCTTTACTCTCTCAGAAACCCGTTCAATCATTCAGCGCCGGCGCGTCTTCTTTGAACGAGTTACTTAGTGTTCACATCCGACACTTTGAAGTTCCGGTGTCCGGCGTCCGCATCCCTTATGAGGACCTTTGACTTGTGTTGAAAGATGTGGCAGTGGCAAATACCTGTCTGCTCATCTGCATCCTGTTGGACCGTAAGGTCTCGCGAATATAAAGCATGCATAACAAACAGGTGCGTAACGCACACAAGCACAAAGGCGTATCTTCTCTTTTGGTCAAAATTGGTTCTTGTTCTCTATCTCCGAGCTAGAAGGCGCGGAGGCCAGCTTTATGGTGTTGTGCTCGCTGTGTGGGCTTGAAACCCCACAAGCGAGGCACGTGCACCAATAAGCGTGCATAACTTCTGTCCTGCGATTCCAACACATCCTTTGGTCCAGTACGACCGCGACAACGAGAAGGGACAGGGATTCTGGCGAAGCCAATCTGTCGATTGTTCTTCGACGTCTAGGCATTGCGTGTTGATAAGAATGATGTGAAGAATTCTGCTGGATTCACCTCGTTTCTTGCAAGAGTTCCGCCTTTTAAGGAGGTGGCTTATGGGTTGATGCTCTCCAATACAATGCAACCTCAAAAGCTGGTTCGAGCTTCGCGCCTTCTATCGATGAAGAGCAAGGATGTTAATAATGCGCGCACCTTATCCACCCTGTTTTGGCATTCAAACATGCGCAAACCCTCAAAACAGTGTGATGTAACGCAATGCCTTACACGACACGTATTTCGACGGTTCTACTTGCATACGCGCTGTATGAAGATGAGCCACGTCACCACGTTACCACGTCAATACGGTTCCTGTGCCTACAAGTCTACGACCCTGCCGGATGATCTCCGATCAAGCAACAGTGGCGCAGAATCTCTCAGCTACCGCGTCGTGCGTGATCAGCCCTCTATGTACACAAAACGCAGCGGCCCGGCGTGGATGTCAGTGCGGTTTGCGATTGATGCCGGTTTGAACGTGGCCCGACGGCATCGCAATGCCTAGTTCGTGGAAAAGATTTCCCCCCGCAAAGAAAGACGATTGTACGCGGAAAGGCATATCTGTCGCATTATCAAGATGTTTCCTCGGCATTTGGCGCGGCAGCATGGAGACATTTAAAATCTCAGCTAGGCTATGGTCACGAAAACTTTATGGACAGGGAATGTTATAAATCGTGCTTTGAGATACACGATGCATTGCATTGCCCATTTGACACGGCCCCGGGGCAGCAACCTTCATGAGGGAATTGTCGGAACCTCGATCTCCCTGCCAAATGATAATTTCAAGCCCGAAAAGGCTCTAGTCTGTGTGAATGTATCGCACGATGAACTACACTGGAGGCCTTTTTGCTGGTATTGCGGGATAGACTCCATGGGTGCTCAATGCTCATAATCTTAGAGTCCATGTCGCTTCTGCTCTATCAAAGCAATTCCATGCGCATTCAAGTCCACCACGCCTGCCTTTTATTTTACGAATTGAAGGACACCCTGAGAACATTTTCGTGATACGTGCTTGGAGGTGCAGCTTTGAGGCGTCACTCACTCAATACGAACGCCGCACGCGAGAATCAATCATAAGGACTGAACAGAAACGAATGGCATGCCTTGCGCACTGGCAGGATCGATCACAATTTCACGATCTTCAACAGGCCGGCTTGATGTAGTTCCATGAATCCATAGTCAGCTCGCTCTCAGGCTCGTCATGCTCATAGTGCATACCGTACCGTCCGTACGATCATGCCGGTAGGATCCAGGGACCGGAAGATGCCCGTCGCCAAGCCATGAGCACTGCCTGCCGACTCTAGTTTGACCACGAAGAGTATGTGCATTCCCGCGCAGACCGATTCTTGTCACTTGAGCAGGCTGGCCTACCAACGTATTCCTGTCCACGCAAGTTGTAGCTTTTGTAGTCAGTCTGCGTGATTTCAGGGCCAACATTCGTCGAAAACGCTAATCCAGGCTCCAGAGTGAAACCGACTTGGCTGATAGAAAAGTGATTGTGCTCAGCTGTTGATCTGACGGGATATAATTATAAATAGTAGGCGAATTCTTCGTTTGAAGTTCATCCTTTCCTCATCACAATCACTTCTCATTTCGCAATACTAAATACTACAAAAAATCTCACCAGATCACTAATCACATCAGTTTGTTCCATCTACCCGATTTCCCTATAAACCTTCGTCCTTCAAGATGAGATCATGAGAGTCCTTGTCGCACTCGCTTTCGCCTGCGGTGCCACCGCAGCCGCAATCCAGCCACTGGCGCCCGCTGCCGATGCACACGACATCTTGCCTGCCGCCTTCGACCTTGAAACCGCTCCCGAAGAACTCGCCGGGTACGTTGCAGCAAAAGGCAGAATGTTCCCACACACAAGAAACTGGATCTTGTTGTTCATCTGCCATCGGTCGGCAACAGTCTTTACTTCCATTTGTAACATGAGCAAGACTCGCTAACATAACCATAATGATTATGTAGATTCGAGGCAGACCATGAGGCATTTGTTGACGCCGAACCGCTCGAAAAGAGGGGAGTCGCCAGCAAGACGATTCTGATGCCCGCGGAAGGCTCAGGAGGTAAACCCGCATCAAATAATCTGGAGCAAATCCAAATCGACTTTATCATGGACATGGGCAAGAAATCGGTCAAACAGGGAAACAACATGGTGCCCCAATACTACTTCCAGTCACTTCGCTTCACCAACAAGGGCTCGGTCAGACGCCATGTCCTCGTGAGTCGTGACAGTTCAGGGAAGGACCATTTTCCAGGGGTTCATAGCCTATCGCGAGTCCAAGGTCGTGAATGCGCCGAGCGGCATAACATCATTCAATATGGAGGTCGAAGCTGCTCCTAAGAAAGCTTAGTGAGTCAAGCATGTGCTAGGCTCGGCTGTGGCTGGAAGGCCACGATGGGAGACAGCAGCGTTCCTGAGGGTGATGGAGACGCGAGAATCGTTGGCATTTAGGAGGGTTGGACACCGCTACCGAGGCAAACGAAATGTTGTCTCTCGAATCCGATCTGCAAGATGCGGTCCTTGACATTGACACCCCCGAATGGGCCGGGTACGACGTACGTTTCAGGGGCAGGCAGCTCTTTCACCACAAGACGAAACCTCCATCTTCCATCTGTTTCATATGTGACCTATACGAGGACTATACTACTGAGTACTCCCAGAAAGAAATCATGGACTTCGCTAATATGTACCATCATTCATCATGTCATCATTGTCATGTAGACCCGAAGTACGCGATGATGATACGGATGAAGCTGAAGTGCTCGCTAAGCGCGCCATCTACCTCAAAAACATTCCGATCCCCCAGGGCATAGCCGGAGGAGCGCCTCCCGGGCCAGTTGAGCTGAGAGGAGTCCGTGTCGACTTTTTAATGGCTCGGAGAAAGGTTAGAGAGGGAAGGCGCATGGGCTCAAGTCGTACTGCAAATCGGTCCGGATCACCAATCAGGGAGTCAAACGCCGTGTCACTGGCATAGAAATCGGGACGGCGGGCACGAGAGTGACTGGGAAACCCTTTTTCGAAAAGACCATGCCTCGTAACGACGTATATGTGGTGAACGTGGCCCCGGATTTAATTCTTTTTCGATTGACTGTTGCGGCCGCCCCTCCAAGGGGTCAGTAGATCAATCGTTTGATAGACTTTTCTGAGGGCCTAGTGGAGGAAGATGGGAGGTAGCAGCGTTCCCGCGAGGATGTCAAGCGGCGGGGATCGTTTCGCGGTTTCATCAGGACTGAGGATGGGAATTGCATTTATTTTAGGAGAGTTGCAACTGTTGGATTCGCAAAGGAAAAGCAAAGAAAGCAAGCATGCATGCAAATATCAAAACGTCACACAGTATCGTAGGTCTTTGGTTTCAGTTGTCTTCGTCTTGTCTTCTATCTAAGAGTGAACAGGAAAGGGGCTCGAGGGGACGAGCCCTTTATCCTGTCACCAGGGATCGCAGCTCGTCACGTGCGATCCCACCTAACATGAAACGCCGAGGATATTCCGTGTTGTGCGATTCCGACAGCAACTTATCTAATACGTTCATTTCAATGTTGTTAGCTCCACTCTACACTTTCTTTTCGCTGTATTACTTGTTCAGTGTTGAGTGCTGTGGCCTCAACGCCATGGACTCTGACGTCTACATACTACTCCGTACAACACACTCCTTTCTGAATCGAGCATTAAAGTCATGCATGCAACAATTTGTGCATCAAATTGCCATTTGTATTAAGCACGAGACAGTGAGACAATTCAGAGTGCGTACATGGCCAGGAAGGTGCATTGACGCGAATGTGAATTTTTTCACGGCCCCTCTGTAATAAGAGGTAAGTGAAGTCATGCTATGGCGGTTTTTGTTACGTATTTTTGGGCGGGATGTGTAACCGTGCAGGTGTTCACACTGCGAGCAAGAAGTGACATACAGTTGGCCATACATTTCTCACGGATCATTTCGAGCTTTCCGCCACAAAAGCACATAGAAACGACATCTTGAAATTTTGCAGATCTCGCAGCGAAGCCATGCATTCCGAAGAGCCCATGTCAACCGATCAGACGAGTAACACCGGTTACGAAGCAAATATCAGTCCCTCAAGTCACCTCCGTGTGATCGGCGGTGTCGGGCGAAGTATGTGGAATTCAGGACGGAGACACAGCACCGGGTGCATTTCCCCAGTTCATGCAGCTTCTACCAGAACTGAGGCAACAAATCTGGCATTTCTGCTGTCCCGATCTGATCGTCAAAGCGCGTGTTTTGCCAGTCCTGATATGGCCCGGACTACGCATTTCAGATAGCCAAAACGACTGTTTTATACCGGACTACCACCTCTTGGCAGACCACACAAGAAACTTGAGGACGATGCTGTCCACGCACCGTGAATCGAGGCGCATCGCAATGCGCAAGTATCCAGATGAGTTGGTCATGAACGCGGCCCCTGGAACTTCGATTGTCAGGTTCCGGAAGGAGACGGACGTCATTTACTTCAGGAACTTATCTATAGATGTGGACTACTCTGTGCCAGATTTTGGAAACAAAATAGAGAATCTCGCTGTCGAGAGCGTGTACAACAGCGAGGAACATCACGAGGGAGAAGATTGCTTCTGAGAGCACTACCAGCATTAAAACGCTTGTTCCCCAATCTGAGGAGGCGCTTCAGCTACCAGCCTTCAGGAAGCTGTCTCCCCAGTAGGGGCGACTGGTTCACGTTCGAGTATGTACACTGGTACACGGCCGCGGTGAACAAGTCTTATGGGCAGGAGCCTGGCCTTGTCGAGCATACAAATACCTTATATTGCTGGCCCGACCTAGACACGTACCCAGACCTCGTCAGGTCTTTGATGCCAAGAATTTGTTCTCTCGAGACAATGGATGAAGCAGGCGTGGAACTTTGGCCGATCGTAAGGTTTAAGTCGGAAATATCCATGAAAGCGTACGATATGATGAGGCGGCAGAGTTGGTCCTCTTCTGAAAATGGTGATGATAGCAGCGAGGCGAATCAGGCGATCGATAATGGCAGCGATAATATCGACCAGGACAACGACGCGATCGACTATGACAGCGACGAGATCGACCGTGCCAGCGACGCGGTCTGCCTGCGTAAACGAAAGGGCATTATCGTGGGTACTGACGTTGAGGAGGAGGCTGAGATAGGCCATGATGACGATGGCGGTGGACCGAAGAAGAAGCGCGCTAGACAGTCTCGCCCGATACCTACTCGGTTTCGATGAAAAGGAAGAAGGGGAGGCGGAGATCCTCTGACCATACCAAGGCGGGGTGAGTTTAGTATCAGCATGACGAGCAAGGTGCAACGGAAGCTGTTCATTCCAAGTCACGATGATACATAGGTAGTCGTAATGATGGCGAGAACGGTTTATAGGAAATACGGCGGATTCCCATGTCCTTTGATGTGTTTTCGATGGGGTCAAGGTCGGAGCTATGCGGGCGTCCAATCTAAAGGAACCACCCCTGGCTTTTCGAGGCAACTCATCACGTTTCTAGAACTTTGTGAGCGAGCTCGTTATAGTGCTTAAAGAGTCAAGACTGTTTCTTTATTGAGTATATTTTGAAGATATTCCTCCATTTATCCCGATCAATGGCGCGTGGCACGCGACTCTCTTTCAGTTGGTGTCTCCTAGGAGAACGATGAGAAGACCCTGATTAACGTAGTGGATTTCGTTCCATTACACGCAACTTTTACGGGCGCATTTTCCCTTTTCTTGTAGACACTTGACATCGATTTTATTCGACCCCAGAATAAGTCAATTCGATTGATTGGGGACCAAGTTCTCGTAGTCACAAGTTAGGTGTGTGATTTTGACCTCCCGGACGCCAAGTCCAGATCTGGGTCTACCCAGCGCCGCCATCATCAGAGCAACATAAAACGCAGCGAAATCACGCAAAGGGCATAAATAGACATGGAATAATTGAAGCGAATAATCGAAGATAAAATCTGAGTCTTTATTTTTCTCTCATATTTTTCTGTCTCAAATCGGCGTGGCACGCTGAGCATGACGCCAGTTTTGTTAAGGTGCCTCCTAATTGTGTCCGTAGAAACATGAGACGCGCGTTTCCCTTAAAAATTGCACCTATTTTCTGTTTCCAGACGACGATTAACATGTTTTGAAAGATTGAACGGGCTCCCTCGCCCACGAGATGTGATGCTCTAATCTTGATGAGCGAAGCGTTTTCTGATTCCACATAAAAGAACTGGAGATTGCCTCTTCAATCGCGCTGTGCGGTTCCTCGTGTCGTGTATTTGACACGAATGCGAGTTTTTTCGCGCTCCCTCTGTAAGTGAAGTCGTACAATGGCGGTTTTTGTTAGGTATTTTCGGGGCAGGGCCGTGTAACCGTGCAGGTGTTCACTGTTCACACTGCAAGCATGATGAAGTCACAATCAGGTTGGGCCGTACATTGGAGTTTGTCATACATTTCTCACGGGTCATTCGGACTTTCCGCCACAAAATCACATGGAAACGGCATCTTGCAATCCCACAGATCCCGCAGCAAAGCCATGTATTCTGACGAGCCCATGTCGACCGATAAGACGAGTGCAACCGGTTACGACGCAAAGATCAATCTCTCAAGTCACCTCTGTCTGATCGGCGACGAGGCTGGAGTGTCGGGCGAAGTATGTGGAATTCAGGACAGAGACACAGCGCCGGGTGCATTTCCCCAGTTCATGCAGCTTCCACCAGAACTGAGGCAACAAATCTGGCATTTCTACTGTCCCGATCTGAGCGTCAAAGCGCGTGTTTGCCATTCAGGAAATGGCCCGGTTCAACCGTGCTGGATTCGGCAAACGACTGTTTCGCACCGCATTACCGCGCCTTGGCAGACCAGACAAGAACCTTGAGGGTGACGCTGTCCACGCACCGTGAATCGAGGAGCATCGCCTGGCGCAAGTATCCAGATGAGTTGGTCATAAATGCGACCTCTGGAACGATTGTGAGGTTCCGGAAGGAGACAGACGTCATCTTCTTGATGGAATCCTCAGTATCAGATGATGATTTCTACATTCGAGCCTTTGGAAGCAAAGCGGAGAACCTCGCTCTCGTTGTCGTGGATCTCAGCAAGGACCGATTTGTCTGCGATCGTTCACTTGTGAAAATACTACCTGCATTCAAACGTATGTTCCCCAATCTGAGGAGGCTCTTCGGCCACTGGCCTGCATTGACCCTGCCCACAGAGTTGGAGGAGTGGTGCTTGTCGGAGTGTGTACACTCGTACATTGTGAGAACGGCTTGTCGGCGGGAATCTGGCCTTGCCGAGCTTAAAAACACCCTATTCTGTTGGCCTGACCTAGACGCGTACCCAGACTTCGCCAGGTCTTTGGTGACGAGATTGTGTTCGCTCGAGGAAATGGATGAGAAAGGCGTGGAATTTTGGCCAATTGTGGAGTTTGAGTCGGAAACGTCGTTGCAAATGTACGATCCGGATATGATGATGCGACTATATGGGAACTCCTATTTCAGGGATGATTGGAGATGCAACCCGGATCCTGAGGGAGCTGACAGCAGCGGCGACGGCTACGACCCGGATGAGTGTGACAGCGAGGGAATCGACCATGATTAGGTCAAGGAGCTTCTTGCCGCCTCGAAGGTTGAATTGACTCTTGGTGAAATTGCACTCTTTTCGTGCTCGAGATCCAATGAAGTTCAAGTCTCGGCCGAGTCATATTCGAGTCTGAAAAAACGAAAGCTCGTTGCCGTGGCTACTGATGATGAGAAGGAGGATGAGATGGGCCATGATGACGACGGTGATAAATCGCAGAACAAGTGCTCTAGACTGTCTCGCCCGATACTCGGGTTGGATGAAATTCAGTGCTCTCAATGGTTGGTGTGGTATGGTATGAACCCTCACACCACACTACACCATGTCTTATGGTGTAGTATGGTGTGACACCAGGTACCTATAGTGCACCATGGTGTGACAGGGGTAATTTGATAGGTTCAGCGTAACTTGGTTTTGGAGTATATCTTGGGGTCAATTTAGAAA